>RJWM01015836.1:0-46874 GCA_004363535.1 Dasyprocta punctata | reverse complement strand
TGTATCGTTTTGTTTTTGGTTCAATCCTACTACATCTGTTGGAATGGTCAGCTAATTTGAAGATAGCAAGGTATGTTATAGTAGCTATTGTACTCATATTATTGGTCTTCGAAGTTCTGTACCACTCCTACTGCTTTGTTTTGATTGACTTCATTTGTTACATTCTGTTATATTTTACTATCTTTAAAATAAAAAAAAGATAAAAAAATAAACATTTTCATAAATTTTGCTCCCAGAATTTGTGAAACAAGATACTTAAAATTAAGAATTATAGTAAGAGGATTCTTTTTCTCAGATATATTTTTTTATTTAAGAGAAAATGGGACACAGAAAAGAAAAATAAAAAGCAAAAGAGACAAACAACAACAAATCCAATACAATAACATTATAGGTTCACAAAATCAGATGATAGGAATTTGACAATGGTTGTAACATTGCATATCATTTCCTTCAAAGGGGTTGTTTAGATTAATATATATAGACATGTAAAGTTGATCTAATCATATGAGTATTAACTGTTCTTTTCCAATAACTAATGCATTTAGTAGTATAATCATTTTAACTATCTTATGTATACCTATATACAAATTTATGTCTTTTTCCTTTTCCCTTCCTTCTTTCCTCCTTTCCCCTTACAATACCTCTTGCTATCTTCAAAATAACTGCCCATGCCATCAGGCACAATACAATCAAACAAAATAGTACAGGGTTAAACCAATGAAAAACAAAACAATGGAAGCAATACATAGTAAAACAACACTGATTACTATAATGCCTCATGTTATCTTTTAAGCAGTTGCTTATATCATCAGTCATAATACAATCAAACAAACAAAATAGGATAAAAATCACTCAAAACAAAACAATAAAAGCAATATAGGGTTTCAAAATGAGGTGATCAGATATCAATATTGGCTACCATAATGTGTTTTGTTATCTTTGAAACAGCTGTCTATGCCATCAAATATAATAAAATTAGGCAAACCGAAATAGAATAAGACCAAACTAAACAGCTCAATGAAAACAATACAGGACTCAAATCCTGATGATAGATTAACAATGGCCACTGCCTGCCCTTTTTAGACACTTCCTCCCCTTTCATTTTTACAATATGTATTGTGTATTTTGAATCCTACTAACTCCTTTCGTTTTTTTGTACTAGGGAGATAACATGATGCTCACCCATGTAGCTCTGGGCCATTTCATCCATGAACATGATTTTAAGTTTACCCACAAGAGGCTTGAGGTTATTTTTCTTTATAGCTGAGTAGCTTTCCATTGGATAAAAATGCCACATCTTTCTTGTCCACTGTGTAGCTAATGGGCAAGCTACCCCCACTTCTTTCTGGCTCCCTGTCACATAGAGCCTTGTTCTCTCTTCTTTGAGTTTCAGTCTATGAACCCCCTTTCGAGTTTAATGTGTTTCTTGTACAAAGCATATTGATGGATCCTGTCTCCTGATCCACTCTGCCTGTGTTTCTTTCCATTGGTGAATTGAGGCCATCTACGTTAATGGTTAAGGCCAACACGCACTGCCTTGTCTCTGCCATGCCACTTTCCTGCAGTTGGCTGCCCACTTTTCCTCTCTACTCAGTTGTCTGCCCCACTCGGCGATATCCCTCTGCCACTGTTCCTGGAGCTGTGGTCTTTTTTATCTCTCTCTAAAATGTCCTTCAGTATTCTTTGTAGGGTTGGCTTTGTGGTCATAAATTCCTTCAGTTGTCCTTTGTTGTGGAAGTATCTTGTTTCTCCATTAATTTTGAAAGATGGTTTTTCAGGGTACATCAACCTGGGTTAGAAGTTGTTTTCTTTCAGGGCTTGAAATACTTCACTCCAACCTCTTCTTGACCCGATGATTTGCGTTGAGAAGTCTGTTGTGATTCTGATGGGTTTTCCTTTGTTGGTGATCTGTTTCTTTTCTCTAACAGCTTTTAATATTCTGTTCTTGTGTTGAATTTCTGGAGTCTTGATTATTATATGTCTGGGTGTAGATTAATTTTGGTTATGGTTAGCTGGAGTTCTATATGCTCCACTTATCTGAAAGTCACTTCCTTTTCCCATGCTTGGGAAGTTTTCTAAAATTATTTCTGTAATTAGGCTTTTAATTTCATTTGTGTTGACCCCTGCTTTTTCTCTCACACCTTTTATTCTTAAGTTATGTTTCTTTGGGTTGTCTTGCAGCTGTTGTATTGTTACTTCTAGGCTCCTTGTTATTTTTAAGAGATCTTTCCTTTTATGATCACAAGCTGCAAACCTGTTTTCAAGGTTTGAAAGTCTATCTTTAGTTTCTTTCAAGTGGTTTTGCCAACTTTCATTGGAGTTTTTGATTTCCTGGTTATCTCTTTGAATCTGTTTCATGTATTCTAAATCTTTTTTGTATTGTTCATTCCAGGTTTCCCTCATTTTCCTATGCTCCATTTTTCATCGGTGTCTCCTTTAGAGTTGCCTAGCAGTTCTCTTATTATGTTTTTCATTTCTTCTTTTAGCAAGATGGTATTTCTGTTCTAATTTCTTTTAAAGCTTCTTAAAGTTGTTTCTTTACTTCAGTTGCCATCACCTCAGAAACTTCAGTTGTGGGACTCCCAACCTCTTCTTTGTTTGCATCTCCTAGACTTGCTCTGTTTGGATTGGAGGCCAGAGACTGCCTTTTGCTTCTTCATCTTGACGTATTTCTGGGTTCTTCTGGGCAAATGGGTACTGGGGACCCAGGCACTCCTCGCATTGGCCACAATTTCTCTGAAGTGAGACTGGTTCTTCTAGCCAGTGTTGATTATGGGTATCTGATGGTTGCCACTGGGGGCGCTGTTATGGCACTATCTGCTGTCTTTCCCCAGCCCACCTTGGCTCCCCATGGCTGGTACAGTCTGCGCAGGGGTGGAGCCGCCACCCACTAAACTGGGCTGGTGGGCCAGTCACCCGCGGACTCTCCACCACCACCCCTGGAGCGCGCAAAGAGCCACCATCTCCAGACCAAACCGGTCACCCGCAGTGACCCTCCAAGGTGGCCCCCAGAATGTGTGCAGGGGTAGTGCTCAGCCTGAGCAACCTCCATGGGTCTGTGTGCCCAGTTAGGAGTCCCTAGCCCAACTCCAAGATGTCTCCCAGCCAATCTCTTTCTCTTGCAGGAGGGTGAAGATCTCTGCACACTCACTGTCAGCCAGTTCAGTTCTCCAGGTCTGCTCCCCCTGTCCACTGCCACTCTCCCTCTATGCTGCCTCTCTCGGCAGAGGCCTCTGGGGTCGCCACCACTGCGGCACCTTGATTGTGCGTCCCCAGGTTCCAGCAGCTCCTCTCACACAGTGGGTCTAGCTCCGGGCAGAGGCGCTGCCAGCTACCACCTTCTTGGTTTAAGTGTTTCTTTTTACTCTTTCTGTGGGCTTCAGTTCTCGCTTTAGATTCTTCCTGGGTCCAGAGAACCCACTTCCTTCCTTCTTGTCTTCCCCATGTTGCTATATTCTGGCATCTGGATGGTATCTCTCAGGGAGGCTGTTTACTCTGCTGCTTACTGTTCCACCATCTTGTTCTTCTCTCCAATCTCTCAGATATATTCTTGAGAGAAAATGTTTGAGCTATGTGGAAACTTAGGTTTATCAGAAATAAAAAAATCTGTCTTGTTCAACAGAAACCTATGCATAATACGTTAATGAAGGTATTCAAAGAAAGACAATCAATACCTCTAGATAGTGATACAATCCCAAACTTGAATCTTTTAGCCAACTGCAACTCCTGGCAACTACTTCCCCCCAAACCCCCAAGCTCTGGCAACTACTATTCTGCTCTCTGCTTCTATGAGTTCAATTTTTTTTTGTAAAGACAAGTAAATTCTAAGGGGCTGATATACAGCATGTTTTACTTGAAATTTTTAAAGAGAATAAACCTTACATGTCCTTACCACACATAAAGACACACATATGCACACATGATGGTAATTATGTGTAACTATACATGTGGTGATGGATATGTTAATTTGTGCTAATCATTTCACAAAGTATATCATATCACCATGCTATACATCCTGAATAGATACAATTTTT
The DNA here is from genome assembly GCA_004363535.1 of Dasyprocta punctata. Taxonomy (NCBI): domain Eukaryota; kingdom Metazoa; phylum Chordata; class Mammalia; order Rodentia; family Dasyproctidae; genus Dasyprocta; species Dasyprocta punctata. The sequence continues at coordinate 42,840 of RJWM01015836.1, read as the reverse complement.
ATTTGTCAATTGTATCACAGTAAAGCTGGAAGAAAATAATTAGTGATATAGCCAGGCATGGTGGTGCATGCCTATAGTCCCAGCCCTCTGGAGGTTGAGATGAAGGACTGCTTGAATTCAGGAGTTCAAAACCTGCCTGTGTAGCTGTTATGGGGTATAGATATTAAATGTCCCCCAAAGGCTCATATGCTAAAGGCTTGGTCCCTACCCTGTGGTGCTACTGAGGAAGGCAGTGGAACATTTAGGAAGTGGGCCTAGTGGAAGAAGTTAGATAATTGTGAGTGTGCCCTTGCAAGGGATATCAGGACCCTGATCATTTCTTTTTTCTCTCTTTCCTGCCTGGCTGCCATGAGGTAAGCAGCTTTCTGCACCACATGCTTCAGCCATGATGTACTGCCTTATATGGGTCTAAAGTGATGGGGCTAAGTGACCGTGAATTGAAACCTATGAAGCCACACATGAGACAAAACAAACCTTTCCTCCTTTAGGTTACTTCAGGTATTTTTTCACAGTGATGGAAAGGTAACTAACAGTAACATAGCAAGAAAAAAATTCTGAAAAAGAATGTGATGTAAGTGAAAAATTAGGTGAATACATAAAAATTGTAAGACACATTATTATTTTTCTTTTGATCAGTGAGAAAGTCAGAAGCTAGGTCTCATTTAGACAAATATTTATTTAACATGATCTAAGCCAAAATTATCATGGTTTTTAAAGGCCCTGAACAATTCTTAAGTATAGGCAGAAACAGACAATACATGTAAACAAACCAACTACTAAAATACATTAGTAATTGTGCAATATACATACAGCTGATGAATCTTTCAGTTAACTTGATATACTAGTGGAATAGAGAAAACAATGCAAGTGGAAATAATTCAGTTAATTTTTAATAATGTTTTAAACTCAAGGACAAGTTTTAAGGACCAGGGATATAGCTTAGCGGCACAGCACCTGCCTGGCAAGTGCGAGGTCATGAGTTTGATTCCCGGTACCCTCCCACAAAAGGACAAATTTTAAGATATTAATATAGCCTAGCCCTTCTGCATTTGAGAGCACACACTAATGCTATCTCTGGGGCTGAACTAAGGGGACATGCGTAGCCAATTTCTTCCCAAGGAGCCAATTTGAGTTTCAGTGTCCAAGACTCAGATGTAGGGGTAAATGGCTATGTGTCCCAAACTCAGGAAACCAACAATGAAATTAGGTATAGATTGTCATTCTTGATTGTTGTGTAAAACAACCTGGACCATCTAGTACAACATAATCCATTGTTTTTGAGTAAAATGTAATTTTTTTAGGGTCACCTTCAGATTTTATCTTTAATGTGAAATGTTCATTTGAAAACAGTTGTGTTAATAATTAGTTAGATAATGTTTCATGTCTGTACTTTTTGCCTTAAATAATTTTCGGCAATATCCAATACGCTGATGATTGGTGCTGTTTGTTTGGTTGGGGTGAAATTGTTATGTTTTGATTTCTTGTTCTCCTTTTGTCTAAAATAAAAAAAACATAATCCATTGTTCCAGGTGTTTATAACAATATAATCACTCACTAACATAAAGAATACTTCAAAGGCCACATTCCCAGGCTTGGGAAAGGTCCAATCATGGTTACCTTGGGTACATGAAACTAGTTCTGTGCTGTTTCTTCTTTTCTCACTATACATCCCTTGTCCTTGGTCTAACCTTTTTACAACAAAATTGTCAGTGCAGCAAGTGTTAGTACAGTACTTATACATAAATGTATCATTTAGTACAGAATTTAGCTTCTATAGTCAGTGAATTTTATATGCTGTAGCATCCACATTTTTTCACATACATTATATAAAAATATAATTATATGTAAGTACTATTCAATTATATATGCATGGCATACTTTAGTTAGTATAGCATTTATACTATAGTAAATATACTATATTTGTATATATACTATATATGGATACTGTATGTGTATAATATATTTGTACTTATACTATATATATATATATATATATATACCTACTTACCTATCTATAAAGTGCTGTAAGTACATTAAGTATATCTAATATTTGGAGAGTCCAACAAGGTTGGAAATAGCTTCAAATGAACAACTCATCCAATCTGTAAAACTTTCATAAACAACCTTATATTGCTGTACAATATAGTAGCCCATTTTTGCTCTGGATTGAAGGTCATTTGAACTTTGTGAAATAGTTATATAGAGTCATTTAATATAATAATGAACTAAGTCATTTTAATTCTTTCTTAGGCCAGTCACTCTTTATGTGTATTACACTTTGAGGAGGTTTTAGTTCAATTTTCCAAAAGATCTGATTATCAGATGATTTATTTTTATAAGGTAGTTGGATCTTACCAACAATACTAGTATCATAACATATCACTGTATGGTTATAATAAGTTTGGTTTAATTACAAAATAAATCATAGAATGTCATAGAAGTGCTTATTAAACCTTCCTAGGAGACTTATCTTTACTCATTTACCAAATATTATTATGGACAAGTGTTTCCATCAGTGACAATGATTCTGTAATGTCTACATTCTATTTTAGCTGAGGCAAAGGCCATTACTTTGTATCAGTTCTCATTATTATGCAGCGACAGAATCCCATTAACTGTGGGACAGTAATGACATTTCTCTTCCATGGGGAGTACATGGGTAGCATTCATTCAGTATTAGTTCTAATCACACTAGCTAGTCTTATTTTGGTCCATTCTCTGGTCAAGATCAGTAATGTGCATTACAATTCTCTCCATAAAAATTCTATAAACTGGGGGGATCTGTACAAGTCTCAAAGATTCTCTCCTTGAACATTCACATGTAAAAATGGAAAGATAGTACCCTATGACTACTTGGACCTCTATGTTAAGTAAAATAGTTAACAGACTCTGTTACGTTAGAGTGTATGCTCTTTCCCAATGTTGAGTCCTATCATTTTCTAGCATTGTGTGTTGGGTCTGTTGGGCCATTTTATTAAGGATTTAGTATATTTTCCAATGGAAATGTATCCTATTCCTTATTCTTAGAAGATAATTTCTTCTAAGCTATCTATTTTTAAATAACTCTTTTTTTTCCTTAGAGTTACACTTCACTAAAAGTAAATTCAACTTATCCCATTTTAGACCAGCCCCTATTTCACCTACAGACCCCTTTCATTTCACTGAACTATGTTAATCCAACACATAAACTGCCACTGAGTGGTAACTTCTTGAATAAAGTTAGGATACATATACTGTACCTTCAAAATGTTGGGTACCCCAGGTTAGAATCAAGTGTGACTGTGGTCACTCCCCCATGTAGTTTAGCTTTAGTATGCCATCTGGTTTCTCTTTCTTGTCCAGTGAGGACACAAATATAATTTGTAATATCTTATTTATTTATTTCATAATCCATCTATAGTTTTCATTTCACTTAAAAGATACCCATCCATAAAAATGAGGATGAATCAAACTCTTGAACATCTTCTATGACAAGTCAAAGTATTACATCTAGGGGCTCATCTGAGCATTCAGTCATCAAAACTTATGGTTACACAGTTATCAGCTTGTGTGACATCATATACTATGCATCATACTCTTCAGAGGAAAGAAATTATTGAATTTATTTTTTATTAATAATCTAATGAAGGAAAATTCACATAAATCAACTTCATCGCCGTTTCTATCAGTAAAATGCAGGTAATACAGTTAAATGTTTAGTGACAGTTATAAATATCATATATAATAAGCATTACCTTTTAAAAAATAAATCAGAAGTCATAAAAGTTAAATATATAAATGATACTATCACTCTCTTAAATATTTATAAATAAAAGTGGTTATCTGTGATATATTTAATCATTGTATGCCCAAAGAAAAAACGCAGTTCATTTCAAACACCTTCTCTAATACACGAGAAATGTTAATTTTCATAAAATATATTACAAACTATGAAAATTACTTAAAGATGGGATCAGAGCTAAATATCCAGTGAAGTTTGTACAATACCAAAATTCTTTTGAAACTCTAGCTTTTGCTAATGGAGTTAATACATTTATTATATAGCACTTACAATACAGTAGCACATACTTGAGAATCCTCAGAGAAACACAAACCAAACATTCTTGTCATTGTAACTATAACCATTGAATAATGGTACTAGATAGTGATGTATTTCCAACCTCAGAGATAAAGACAGCATGATACACAAATGTCAAATATTAACATAATGTGAAGCTATTGAGCAGCCTGGCACAGGAATTTTGAACAACCTTTTGACCACAGTTAGTAACAGACTGAACCTGCCACCAACGTGATAAGCTGTTTCTCTGAGAAGGACAAAAGTCAATCACCTTTAAACACTGAGATAATCATCACTTATTACCATATGCTTATATGTAATCATTATGATGTTTTTATAATAATACTTCAATTTCTCATCTATTCCTAAATTCAGTTAACTTCCTTGCTATACGAAAATCCTTGCTACTCCTCCCACTCCCAAATAAATCAAATTTCTTTTTGCCTTTTGGAGAAAGAGTACATGAAATGGCCCAAAATTTACTGCCTATTTATAGTAATTTCTCAGTACATACAAAATATATTCTGCTGCCTCCACTATAGGATCATTTGAAAGCATTAAATTTTGATTAAGCATTCTGGAGAAGTGGTCCAACATTATGCTGTTGTGTTAGGAATACTTGAAAGGAACAGGAATAAGTAATGATGGTGGCATGGACCAGGGCAGAAACAATGAAAGTAGTAAAAAAGAATCAGATTTTTGATATATAGTGAAGGTAGAACCAACAGGATTTTCTATTGGACGTTTTGTGAAAAGTTAGGGGAAAAAAGGGAATGAAGAATGATTCCAAGGATTCTGGCCTAGAGTCAAGAGAAATCCTTTTGAAAATGGGAGCAATAATAGTATGCTTTGTGTTGATGGGAAAAATTCAGAGGAGAGGAAGATATTGTTACAAATAGAGGAGAGAAAGACGACAATTACTGGAGTGATGTCCTGGAGTACGCAAAAGACAAAAAGAATGTTGTACATGAGGGAAAAGGCTGACCTTTGCAAAGGAACAGTTCCTCCATAGTAAAAGAACATAAAGAGCAAGATATAGACTTAGATGTAAATAGATGAGTAGATGTGGGCATATGCTTTTAAATTTTAGTTTTTAAATTATGAACATTTTACTTTCTTTAAACTCTTTTGTGTTTTTCTAAGTTTCATTAATAAGCATGCATTTTATTCAGAAATTTCTAAAAATTACTTATAAGTATTATGCTTTTGATTGTTTCAATTTTGTCAGTGGAATAAGATACAAACTGAGGAGGTGTTGGAGGTTTAAGGAGGAAGGAATGTGTGTGATTAGTCACCTAGGAAAGTAGGAGAATAAATGGCTGAGAAAACATACTATGACTACTGGGCAGCATTAAGAGTCCACTCTGATTCTGTGGTAATGAATTTAAAATGAAGTTAGTGGTGCCTCCTGAGAACCTGCCATGTTGGGCAGGGAGGCTCCAACCAGAAGACAACTAGCCTGCCTTCCTGGTGAGTGTGCGACTGGTGTGGCCTCCAGGAAGAGAAAGAGATGTGCCTCCTGAGAACCCATCATGTTAGGCAGGGAGGCTCCAACTAGAAGACAACTAGCCCGCCTTCCTGGTGAGTGCACAACCAGCATGGACTCCAGGAAGAGAAAGAAATGTGCCTCTTGAGAACCTGCCAGGTTGGGTCAGAGAGGCTCCAACCAGAAAACAAGTAGCCAGACTTCCTGGTGAGTGGGCCACTGACGCGGACTCCAGGAAGAGAAAGATGTGCCTCCTGTATGCCTACTGGCGTGCCAGTTAAGAATCAAGGACATCCCTCCCCCGACCACCCCGGCACATAAGCAACCTGCTGGTTCAGAGGACCAGCTAGGTTGATAGCAACTAAGGTACATAGAGCAACTAAATGCTTGTATTGTTTGGTTGATTTTGCAGGCGTGGGGCCAGCAGTCTGAGCATCTCTTGGGAGGATGACAGTATGCAATGTAGCAAATATGGGGAATTCTCTTCTGTCTTGTCTTGGAGGCCCAATATTGTTCTCATTGTTTTGCTTTATTCTGATTAATTTTTTTTGCTTTATTTCATATTCTGTTTTGATTGGTTTTATTCTGTTTTGTTTTTGGTTTGATTTTACTGTACCTGATGGAATGGTCAAGTATTCTGAAAATAACAAGATATACTATAGTAGCTATTTTTTCCTAGTATCTTTCTTTGAAGTTCTGTACCAGTTCTACTGCTTTGTTTGATTGACTTTGTTCTGTTATGTTTTGTTGGATTTTACTATCTTTAAAATAAAAATAAACAAATAAAATGAAGTTAGTATTGCTATAAATGCTTTCCTGCTATTTCAGCTAAGGAAGGTAGAGACATAGAGTAGGTAGAAAGTTGAATTTAACCAAATTGGAATTTTGCCAGCAAGTACAGCTAACCTTTCATATTTGTGCATTCTGCATGCTTGGATTCAACAAACTTCACACTGAAAACATTCAGAATAATACAACTGCACCTCTATTAAACATGTGCAGACTATTTTTTCCTTGCCACTATTCACTACACAATACATACATAACATTTATGTTAAATTAGGTATAATGATCAGAGATGATTTAAAGTATACGGAAGGATATGCATAGGTTCTAAGCAACTACTACACCATTTTATATAAGGTACTTGCACATCTGCAGATTTGGTACCCATGGGGAGGTCATTAGAATCAATCACCTATAGATACAAAGGGACAGCTATATGATAAAAAGAGCGGCAAAGGGAAAAGAAGGTGTATCCACGGGAGTGGGCAGAAACTTTTAGGTGAATAAGAAAAAAAAAGGATATGAGGGGGATAAGAGACAATTTACAGGTGGGAAGATCAATGACAGACCTATAGGGACTTTTCTGTTTATCAATTTTTTGGTATTTTTTTTGCTTATTTCTATACTTTGTATCTTTTTTATAAGCCAGTGTTACAATATGGTAAAAATATGAACGCATGAAGTGGCTTAGAGCTTAGTTTTGTAATATGCACAATTAGATCTTTAAACCTGTCTTCTCATGAAATTCAGTCTGATCTCTTTTCTCTGTTCCACTTCCACATGCAAATGCACAAATAAAATAAGAGTGCTTACATTTGGGCAGTGACCTCAGTTATTTTGTTATATTTGGTTTTATGAAAGTTTTTTCCTCTGTACTTTCTAAAGTTTATTGAGTATAAAAATGCTTTTATAATTTAGAAAAATATTTAAGAGAATATATGTATTTACACAGGATATAATTAAATGTTGACTGTGTTCTTTACTGAAGTGTTAAAGATTTCATCAACTGGACAAATTATAGTATATAAAAGATTTTGAGAAGATGGACACTGACATACTTTTACTATTAGATTTCACCAAACATGTATAGATCATTGTCTAGCAACTGAAGTATATTAAAATGTGACTAAAACTATAATTAAAATGGCAAAAACATTGTAAATTAGAAGAAAGGGGTATTACTAACCTGCTTCCTGCTTTGAGCCCTTGCATTCCGTAATCTTCGAGCAGAATAAAAGATAAAATATCCCACAGTTGCTGCCGTAATAATAAAAAAGGATACAGAAACAAAGAAAATTGAATAGTGATTCACCCAAGGGCCATGTTTTTTTCCCACTTCGATGACCATTGTTACTTGTATGCCTTTTTGAATAGACTGCAGAATTTTTGTTCCTTTCAGATTACCAATCATGATTGCAACAATGTCTCCTGCACCTGTAAAAGAAAATGAATTGTTTAATGTGGTTTTTTAACATAAAAATTTAATAGCTAAAATGATTTAAAATGAGACCCAGCAAGACAAAAGAAGGATACTCATTTATTTATTAACATTTATTGAGCATCTGATGTATAAATAATTTGTAGGGGATATAAACATTCATGAGATTCCGTTACTAATCCTAAGGAGCTCATAGGTCAATAATGAAGTTACTATATGCAACAGGTACCTCTCCCCTCCTCAGATTAATTACCTATAATTCAACAGATTAATTACCTTTATAGTCCGATTTGCATCTTAAATGAAGGCTTGCTTAATAACAAATAGTCCCCTGACTGGTAGAAGATAATCCCAGGAAATCTGAGATTTGGAAAATATAAAAGCATTTAGCTATTCATTTTCTGATTTATAAGGTGATAGATTATCTTATGTACTCGCTCTGAACATGTCTAAGATTTATAGATGAGAACAATAATCTGAGAAAAATATTATTTATAAGCCAAAATATATAGTTTATACATATATCTATGATGTGCCATCATTCTGTCTTGAAAAGTAATATAAAATTTGTCCAAGACACTCTAAGATATTACATGGACTTGATAGGTTACCAAGGAAGATAACATGTAAAATTGATAGAAAGGTATCTTTTTACTCAACACTAATTAAGCACAGGTCTTAAATTAATAGCCCCCTTTCTACTCTCAAATACAGATATATATTTTGTGAGGGAAAAAGACAAATAATATATTTTCCAATATTCTGAGAATGCCATTTAAATGCTTATCATGGTTTATAATCTTTCTAGTTTATATGACCTAAGATCAATAATCTTAGTAAAAAATAGAGTTCTTTGAATGTTAAGGTACTGCTCACCAGAGAAATCTCCTACTGCTAGTAGGTGAAGGTACTACTCTAGCTTAATGATCAAACTCCAATTTGAAATAATCAACCATGCACAAACAAGACTGTAAAAAGACCTTTAGACTACAATTTAAACACAAAGGTAAAATATTAAAATAGTATTCACATTTTTAATGATCAAGTTAAGAGTACAAATCTTAAATGGAAATGTACATTGTAGAATTTTTACCTAAGTAATCCCTTAAATTTGCAGTTCTTAGTACTAAAGTCTTCAAAAGATCAGGCCAAATAGAAATACCTCACTGCACATTACTTTTGCTCTTCTTCTTATCGAAGTCATTAACTGAAAAATATATTACAAGGGTATCATTTCAGATCCTTAAAGTTCCAAAAATACTATTGTATATTACAAAAGGCATTTAGTTAAACCTTTGTATAACTCTACTGACTACTGTTCAATCACTCTATTAGATACAGGTTAATGACTCACTCTGTTCTTATTTACACGGGGGAAAATCTGCAAGCAATGAGGAGTGAAGGAATCTGAAATATAGATACCTGGTATATCTTTTTTCATATGGAGATATTGGAATTTTTATACCAATATCTTCTAGAGAACTGATAATTTTGCAAGAGAGTGACTCTTTTTCTATTTATCTGTGGGTTTTAATTTTCTAACAATGCCATTTATTTATAATATTATAACCTGTATAATCTTTGAAAGTGTAGATAATTCTAAAAAAGTCAGACTTTCAAATATAGTTTAATTATAAAGATTTTTCTTTGAATGACAGATGCAATCTTCTAATAGGAGTTTTAGCTAATAGAAATAAATCATTATTCTTTTAGAAGATATGAAGTGAGTGGCCAGCATGAATGCTCTGGAACATACTGGCCATTGTGGTCAGATGGAGATTTTAAAAAAGATAGTCAAGAAATGTATATTGCCTACATATCAAGAACAATTCTATGTTTCAGTCCTCACAATCCATATTCATACACACTATATACTATCCAACATTAAAAACTGTACAGAATTAGCCAACTTATCATAGAACAGACATTTCTCTTTTTTCTTTTTCTTTTTCTTTTTTTTTTTTTGCGGCACGGGGGATCAAACTCACAACCTCACGCCTGCCAGATAGGTGCTTAAGATGCTGAGCCAAACTCCAGGCCCTAGTTTTTTGAGGCATGGTCGCACTATATAGCTCAGATTGGCCTTGCGCTCACGTTGTAGCCCAAGCCAGCCTCAAACTCACAATGCTCCTCCTACCTCAGCCTTGAACTAGTACAGACATTTCTAAGCATTAGTTTATACCTCCTTCCCACACCCTTGCAGCTATCTAAAAACTGCTCCTTCTCCAGTGATCCCAATTGTAGTTAATAGTATAACATTTCTGGTCATCTGTTTCAGTAACCACAGAATCACTGAATCTTCAAAGCATACCTAGTCAGTCACATAGATCCTACTTGTTTTCTCTGTGTCTCTCATGATGAGATCTTTCTTTCTATCCCTGCTGTCATGGTATAGGTCTTCATAATTTCCTTGTCTATACAAGCTCAGTAACTTCCTAACTGGTTGCCTACATCCAGCATGTTTTCTCTCCTTAAAGTTTCATCCAAATTTACTTTCCTTGTTTGACACTTGCCATCACTTGGTTGGATCATGCCTCCTCCCTGCTCAGAAGCCTTTAGCAATTCTTTATTACTCACTTAAAGTCTGACTCACTGACTCCTTTTGCAAAGCCTTATATAGTCTTGTCTCAACTGATATTTCCAGTTTTATATCTCTCTGCTACAACCCAAACTCATGAATACTCAGGAACAGTCACAAGGAACAGCTTATTGCCATTCACTTTTCATAACTCTTTGTTCCTTCTGCTCCCTCGGTTCCTAAAGTGTCCTGTGTCTTCTCTAACGCTCCTTCTTCTTCTACTTGTCTATGTATTTATAACTCAAGTACCAACTCAAATATTGCTCCTAGATAGTATTCCTAAATTCCAAGTGAGAAAGTAAAAGTTCTGTCTTTGTTCAGTTGTCACTTGGCTTTTAGGCCCTAATATTTCATTTTGTTTTGCATCTCAAATGGCATGCTTCACTCCCTCTCTAAATTAAGCAGTTTTTAAGGCACAAAGAGTCTCTTAACTACACAGTAATTCCTTCCTTTATCTGTTATTGTTAGGAAATTAGATGTTGCACATGAATAAAATTTATAAGTAACAAATGGCTTTACACAAATACTTAATTTTAACAATTTTTACACAATCAAGTTTTAAATAACACAAATAGCATTTTTGACCTGAGCAAATATACTTGGCTAGGTCCATATTTTAAAAAAATGTATCTAGACCAAAAATATCATCTTTGTACAGAACATTCCACAGATTAACAGGAAGTACACTTGTGCACAAATGCAGCATTTTATTTCTGCAAACATATATCTTGTACTAATATCTACAAGTGATTTCCTTTATAAAAATACATAGATTCTGAAACACAGTTAATTATCAATGTCCTGGTAAATTTTTCCTTCAATTTGACTTATAACCTAAATATCATAACCGCAAAAATTTTATTTGTATTTAAATGTTACAACTTTTGACAAAAATGTTTAAAATACATTTCAAAGAAAATTAGCAAAACAAAATATACTGCTGTAGTTTTGTTGAGTGTAAGGCCCACTTTATTAAAAATTGATGATTGCAGTTAAGTTGCTTAGATGCAAAGCAGCAGCAGAATACTAGTATAAGATCTTGTAGAGAAACAGATTCAAAAGGACACTTAGGCCCTACCCTCAATTCCAAAACACACAGCAAAAGAAAATCACCCTAATATGTTAGAGGATCCCATTACATTTTAACATATAGAACTCTTACTCCAAAAACAAAACAAAACAAAACAACAACAAACAAACAAACAAAAAAAGAACTCTTACTCCAGGGGACTGATGCAAAGTTTATAGATAATCTGTTTATTAGCTCTACAGTATTCACGCATGTTTTTATCCCATGAAGCTCTATAATAATTAACAATTTTGAATGAACATTTAAAATCTAATCTACTATTGCCTTATTTTCTTATCTAGGATATCCTAATTCTTATTTATTACTGACATTGGATCATCTTTGCAAACCATTAGTTAATATACTAGTAAGATTATTTGTCTCCAATCTGTTACAAAGTCATACATCTTTGGAGCTGAAAGGACCTTACAGACCATCCTGTCTGACTCACTTTTTAATTCTCAGATTGGGCAATTTTCCTTCAGGGAAGAAGATTCTCATTTGTTGCTTCTAGCAGTAGCTCTCCTTGATATCTAATTTTATGCTTCTGATCTACTGTTGGCTCAGAAAAAAACAATAAAGCTTTGGTCTACAGAATGAGTAAAACAGGCTTCCAGAGAGAAATTAAAGGCTTTCATGCAAGTGCCCTCTGACATTTATATTGGCTGTTCAGTGACATTTTTGTTTACTTCCTGAACCGTCTATACTCTGAATAATTGAGGTTGCTAGATAGGATTATAAACTAAATGCTTAACACACTTAATCCTCACGTCAATCCTCTAAGGCAAGCATTGCTATTGTTTCCATTAAAGATAACATTGATTAGCTTGCCTAGCATAATCCAAACTAGTAAGTACAGAACTGGTATCTGAACTCAAAACAATCTGGCTTATATTACACTTATATCTATTTATTTTCTTTCAATGTACAATAAAATGCAAAATAAAATTGCTTTGTAGTTTTTGATATTTCTCAACTTAGTAGTATTCTTTATCTAAAAACTGGTAAGAGAAGCAGCATAATGTAGCAAAAATCACACAGATGTGAGAATTACTGTAGAAGATTGGGTTGTAGCTTTCACCTGAAGGAGGTAAAGTTGTGCTAGGTTTCTAAGGTCCTAAAATCAAATGACTATAGTTCTTCTACCCTTATGAAATCTTCAAATCAACTATTAATTTCATTTTTTTCTAGTCACATAGCACATGTCTCAAAGAAGAGAAAAAATCTTTAATTTGTTAACAATGATTAATTAGACAACAAACCACTAAAGACCTAAACCCCAATCACAGAGTAGCTATCATTGGAGAATTTCATCTCTCTGAAAATGTAATTGTTTAAAACATGATTGTGAGGCTATTTAGACCCTTTTCTTTCCTGGAGTGTTAGGCAAATTCATTAAAACAAACTATAAGGATTACTAGTTAAAAGAATATCTGTCTTAAACTAACCTGAGAATCAGTGGAATAAAACAGAATATGCAGACACAACTCCAAACACACTCAGCCACCTTATTTTTGACAAAAGGGTCAAACATATCCACTGAGAAAGCCTCTTTAATAAATAGTGCTGTAAAAATTGGCTTTCCATATGCTAAAGACTAAAACTAGAGCCATGGCTATCACCATGCACTAAACTAAAACCAAAATGAATCTAAGGCATAAATATCAAAACAGAAACATTAAATCTGCTGGAAGAGAAAATAGGTAGAAATCTTGAAGACATAACTACAGGCAGAGACATTATGAATGAAACCTAGATCGCATGGAAAATACTACAAAGAATCAACAACTGGGATCTTATCTTATTAAAAAGCTTTTACTCAGCAAAAGAAATAACCAACAGAGTGAAAAGACAACCCATAGAGCAGGAAAAAATATAGCCAATTGTCCTCAAACGAAGGACTAATATCTAGAACATATAAAGAATTGAAAAAGAAATCAGACCACCCAAATTCAAAGACCCGATTCAAAATGGGCATCTGAGATGAATACACACTACTCAGATGATGAAATAGAAATGGCCAATAAATATATGAAAAAATGTTCAACATCATTGGTCATTTAAGAGATGCAAATCAAAACAACAGAGATTCCATCTCACTCAAGAGTGACTATCATCAAGAAATCAAACAGAGGGCTGGGAGTTTGGCTCAGTGCCTTAAGCGCCTGCCCTGGCAGGTGCGAGGTTGTGAGTTCAATCCCCGGTGCCGCAAAAAAAAAAAAAAAAAAAAAAAAAAAAAAAAGTTCTGCCGGGCGTGGTGGCGCACGCCTTTAATCCCAGCACTCGGGAGGCTGAGGTAGGCGAAGTGTTGTGGGTTCGAGGCCGGCTTGGGCTACAACGCGAGCGCAAGGCCGGCCTGAGCTACATAGTGCGACCCTGCCTCAAAAAAACCAGGGCCAGGAGTTTGGCTCAGTGCCTTAAGTGCCTGTCAGGCTGGTGCGAGGTTGTGAGTTCAATCCCCGGTGCCGCAAAAAAAAAAAAAAAAAAAAACAAAAAAAAAAAAAAAGAAATCAAACAGTAACAAATGCTGGAGGGGCTGGAGGGGGAAGAATCCTTCTCCACTGCTGGTGGGAGTGTAGACTGATACACCCACTGTGTAAAACAATACGGAGATTGCTGAAAAAACTAGGACTAGATGTCCCATTCCACCTAGCCATTTCCCTTCTGGGTATCTTGCCAGAAAAATTAAAAGCATCATACCACAGCGATATATGTGTACCCATGTTTATAGCAGCACAATTTGTAATAGTTAAACATTGGAAACAACTCAAATGCTCATCAGCTGAGGAATGCATTAAAAAACATGCGGTCTTTTTATACAAGGGAGTACTACTCAGCCATAACAAAGGATAAATTTGACATATTTATAGGTAGACAGATGCAATTCGAGACCATACTCATAAGTGAAATAAATCAGATTCACATGTATAAACATCATATTGTCTCCCTGGTATGAGAAACTGAAAGAGTAAATAAGGTCTGACGTGAACAATAAATATTGTGAAGTGGGAAGAAATTGTTTAAAAAGGAAAGAGGAACTAGGATAGAAGAAAGGGAAAAGGAAAGAAGGGAAAGGAAAAAAAATAAGATAGTTATATTATTAGTTTCTTTTAGTTCATTGAAAAGAAATGTTTGTGCAAATATTGTTTGGAAAATTTTTAATCCCCATTTTTTATGTCTATATCTTTACTCTGAGTAACTACTTTGAATATAATACTACATAATGTATTAATTATTGTTATTCTTTTATTTTGTTGTGAAATTTAGTTTTATTTTTTCCATAAAATAAAAAAAAGCCTATTTGTCTTACACACATAAACCGAGGATTTATTAAATGTTAATGTGTTGTATTTGGTACATTTTTAAGATTGAATAGTAGAAGTATCTATCATTTTTATAATGCCATTGTATTTATGACATGTTATATTTGACAATTTAATGCCCAACAATAATCTGTATCCTAATTTCTTAAGCACAAATTCCTGGGTTCAGTACAATTTAAATGATACTTATCTTGAAGCCATAAATTTATGAAGTATTTATAGATTCTAATTCTATATGGAATCTTTAAGCTTCCCAGTTAAAATCATTACCAATAACACAAGTTGGCTCAAATATATCACATTTTTACTCAGCTATCTAAAGTACTGCAGCAGAAGGGACACATTAGGAATAAATAGCAACTAAGAAGCACAAGAAATATAGACTCTAATTTCAAATGTTCAACAGTGAAAAAAGGTTTTGGCACTTAACTACCTTGGGAACAAAGGTGAGAAACAGGCTGATGCAACTCAAAATCATTCAATTAAAATGTTAATTAAAAAGGTATATAATTCAAGCACTATGAGGGGTGTTTTCCATTTAGTATTCATAATGCACACAAATTTGATCTAGGATTATGCTGGTGGCCAACTCCTTTTATTTCTTTCAGAAAGCTAATGATATTATGGTTTCAATATAATTTTTATTTGTGAACACACATTCATTAAATAAGTATTTCTTAGGTACCAACCATGTAGTAGATTCTTTGCTTCTGGACCCTTTCCCCTTACATTTAATATTAACTTGTGTTGTTTGGCATCATGGTGCATGCCTATAATCTCAGAACTCTGGGGGACTGAGGCAGGATGATTGCAAGTTTGAGCCCAATGTGGGCAACTTTGTAAGACCCTGTCTCAAAATAAAAAATAAAAAAGGCTGGGGATTCTTCTCAGTCCAAAGGCTCTGGGCTCAATTCACAGTTAAGGTGCCCCCCTGACAACCAAAAATTAACATGTGTCAAAATGTAAAATAAACTTTAAAGCATTTACCAATATGTAAAATATTCTTAGTATAATGGTAACATTTTTACTGTACCTTGGCAAACACAAAACATAAGGAAATGAGGCAAGCTGCTGTAGTGTCTCTTTCAATCAGTTTTCTACTCTTAGTAATAGAAAAGAGGAAGTACAATGAGTGATTTCACTTGAGGAGAAGGTAACAGAAAAATAATTAAATGTGTTAAGTACATGTACCAACTCCCCATGATGAATGCAATCATTATATACTGCAAACATGTACAATTAAGAAAGCAAAACAACAAAAAAACCAAACAAACAACAAGTAATAAGGGCAACTAAAGGTCAAAGTAATTATTTTAAAACTAAGCTCATATTCAGTGCTGCCTAGATATCTTGACAGTACAGTAGGGGCAGCACTTTGGAATTCACTGATATCTAGAATGAACAAGACCTAAGCATGAAGAGTTCCAAAATAACAAACATTTCCTCCATTAGAAAAACCTGGAACCAATTCAAGTGGACTTATGAATATTCATTTTGTTCATAGTAGCTTTTAAAGGCTCAGGTTTTCCCCCTATAGCTCCAATTTTTTAGGCAATTGTGGAAGGTTAGCTACTTCAAAGAGGGATATCAGCACTTACAATATCAAGACTCCTGAATGGCGCTTTTATAAAACAACAACAAAAAAAATTGTCTAAAATTTTAAGCCAAACTAGCTTCTCTTTCTTCAAAGTCTTGTTTTGTGACAATATTTTTTTGTTGGCAATCATTCCCAGCCACAGATGAACCAAATTTAAATTTCTTAAATTGACTACGTCATAGAAGGTTTCTCAAGTAAACAAAAATAGATTTATCATTACACTTCATCAAATAAAATAAATACACAAATGATTTCTTAAAAAATATATGGAAATAGCTCTCTAGGCTTGGGCCTAGGTCCTTTCCTCATGCCAAAGCACCAATAAGTCAGAATCTTCAGTGAATTTGGGACTTGCTATAGTACCTCCCTTGGAAAATATGAAGAAACTTGAAGTCAGCCAGCATGCCAAGTACAACTGTTCCTTCTGTGGCAAGATGAGGAGATAGCCTATAGGGGATCTGGTACTATGGGTAGTATGTGGAAACAGTTGCTGGTGGTGGTTGGACCTCTGTCTTGGTTACTTTTCTCTTGTTGCTGAGACAAAATGCCTGAGCCCCAAAATGAAAGAAGGAAAGGTGTCATGTGATATATTATGTCAACTTGAGAAGTTTAGAAGATTAATTAAGAGACTCAGCAGGGAGCCAGGATCCTTACTTTTTAAATATCCTCCACCTGTGCAAGAGGTAGACACTGAGGTAGTGTGAGTGCTACACTCGCCGGGCGGGAGCCAAGCCTGCATACAATACAAGGGAGGAGAAGAGGTTGGTCTCTCCCGTTTTGCTCTGGCTGCTGCCTTGAAGTGTTGCCCCACTGCCATGACACCCTGCCTTGGAGCCAGTTGAGTACGGACTGAAACCTCCACAAACAGTAAGCTAAATAAACCTTTCCTTCCTTCATTTTGAATGTTGGATATTTTGTCCCAGCAACGAGAAAAAAGTAACCAAGACAAAAGTTTTATTTAATTTACCATTTGTAGAGGCTTCAGTCTATACTCAGCTGGCTCCAAGGCAGGGTAGGAGGGCTGAGGGGCAACCATTCATGGTGACTGTGGCAGACACCAAAAGTGACATGAGCAAAAGGCAAAAAGGTGAAGCAAGCTGCTTTCCTTCCCTTATACTGTATGCAAGCTACCTGCCCTCGGGAAGGTACAGCACTCACACTGCCAATTCCAGCACTAGACAATGAACTAATCATAATCTCTAGATTCAGCAACCTTTGAAGGCCTCCCATGACTGCATGAGGCTTTGGGGGCACATCCAGACACAAACCATAACAACCTCCAACACTACTTCCACCATCAAAGTTAAGTCAGACTGAGTGAACTGAAAGGCCAGTAGAAGCTCTACCATTTGAGACATTCCTAGCCTGTAAAAATGGGTTAATTTATGTGACAATCTGGAAATATGTCTGTGATTCACTGGGAACCAGACCATATCGGTACTGTACACCTCTTTATGGTATCATTATGTTTCTAATGAACCTTTAGTTATAACCTAGGCTGTTGCAGAATAGATATAGTACATATTAGCTGTTTTATAAGGGAACGATTCTTAACATATTGTGTTATTACAAATCATATTCTAAGGGTGAGGGTAGTGGGAGGAAAGCTGACCAAAATCACTTTTTATCATTACCATCTTTTAAGCCAACAAATGAGACACAGGTAACTAGCTATATATAGTACATAAAATTGCATTTCTTCCTTACATTCTGAAATACATGTGTTGTAGATCTGGAATGAAACAGTATATCAGGGAATGTTTCACAGACTCAATACAGCATAAACAAATCTCTGGTAAATGGAGTGCTCATGAAATAGCATATTAAAGACACTAGAGAAATCGATGCAATACTGTTCAAAAGGTCATAGATGAATAATATGCATGTGACAGGTCATGTTTACAGGAAAACAATTCTTGAAATTCTCATAAAAATCACCTACTTCTGAACTATTCTGATTTCCACTAGTGGTCATATTTAGCATAACATTAAGAACCCAAGAGTTAGATCAACAAGGCTTTGATTTTCAGATCTCAGGATCTACCTACAGTCCTTAAAATTATTGAGGACCTCAAAGAACTTTTGTTTATGTAGATTATTTCTTTGATATTTACTACATTAGAAATTAACTGAGGACTTTAAAAATATTAATTCATTCATTTAAAATAATCATAAACACATCAATATAATTGACATAGTTTTATCAAATAAGTATAGCTTTCAAAAGTGCAATCAGAGTGGTACTGTTCATTATTTGGCCAAACTTCTTTAATGTCAGACTTTATAGAAGACAGCTAAATACAGCTGGACCTTCATGTCAGCTTTTGCATTAGTTCTGATGTGATAAGTTATTTTAGTTGAGGGATACAAAGTAAATTTTTATTCATGATGATAATGTGATTGAAAAATTGAGTGGTATTATAATATAAGACATATATATTACATATAATCATATATATACATACATATATATATTCTTCAATTCAAGATTCAACAAGTGGTAGTTTCTTAAGCATTAGGTGCAAGGTAAAATTTGAAATCATGTCAATGAATTCTTTGTACTTGGTCAAACAAAGATCCACAGCTTATCTTGCACAGGGAGTGGTCTTTTATTCATCCATGCCTTTGTAATATCTATTAGTCATGAAAAACACTAGTTCAATGAAACATGTAGCTCTTCCAAATGATGAATCATTTCAAGATTATACAATATAAAATGTCAATTTTTAATATCTCCATTAATCTCATCAGAAAAGTTAATATATTAGAAGGTTATTAAACTCACACAGTTGATAAAAGTTTTTCAAAGTTCTAATTCGTGCTTGAAAACATATCACTGACAATAAAGACTATCAGGTTTTTTTTCTTAGAGTGACAGTCTCACTTTTCATTTCTCAGAAAAGGTCTTCCAAATACTTAAGTCTGAATAACTACTTTTGGTCAGTAGGTCTTCAAGCTAAAAGAGGTTGTTTGAAGATAGTAGCTAGTTCAGTTGACAACTCTTGCTTTTTTTCAGTACTTTTTGGTGTGCTACAAAAGTGGTTTATGCCTACTTCTCATTTTATCATATGGAAACATACATTTATGTACATTGTGCAGAGTACAGCTTAACATTAATCATTCTTTTTGATGTATTAAAAACATTCTTAGATGAAATTGGCATTTTACTTTCCCTGTAAGTACATGGGGTAGATATATAGTTAATACAGTTTGGTGCCCTATCTTAATTTATTTGAAGATACCAGCAGTTTTACTCACTATAGATTTTACATCATTCATATAAATATCAACACAGTGAAGAAGTTAAATAATGTTTAAATATCATTATGAAAATAGTTTTGACTTCATGGACTAATAAAAAGTCCTAAAACTTCAATATGCATGAGAATTACCTGGGAAACTTGCTAAAGCATTGCGCTCCCTACACCTCATTCCCTGATTCAGTGTGCCTAGTGCAGGGTATGGAAATTTACAGATTTAACAAGTTCTAAGGGTTATTTTGCTGTATGAGGTCTGTATGTGTTGTATGTGGACCACATCTTAAAAACAATTGGGTTAGAGTTTGTTTATAGTTTAAATGATGTGAAAATCAAATACTTTCAAGATAGTAGTCTAATTCTGTGCTAATTCTTTACCACACACAGAAAAAATTCTGCCAGTAGATTTATTCTGTATGTAATGTACTTCATATGGTGAATTTTAAAAATTAGCCATGGGAGAAAAAGTCTTATTCTTTTCCTGCTATAATACATCTCTATCATCAATTTCTCACCTAAATCACCACTAACAAACTCATAACTGGTCTCCAAGCCACCAGTCTTAGCCTTCCAATACTTTCTCCTTGTGACTATAAGAAAACTTTTTCTTTTTCCTTTTTTTTCTGCATTTATCAGTAGTTTATTGTTCTAAAAGGGAAAATATGAATATTATTCTTTTGCTAAATGTTCTTACAAAGTTCACTTCACCTATGGAATAAAGTTTAACTATCTTTTATAAGATCCTGACCCATCTGGCTTATTTGTACCACTTTTACACTACCCTAGCACAGAATTCTTTTGAAGTTATCTGATTTACTTATCCTTTGCTAAACTATGAATTTCTTCAGTTTAGAGACACTATCTTTCACCACTCTAGGTACAGCATTTCACAGAGTAACTGGCACATGACACACATCAAATGTTTGATGAATATAATTTTCAGTATTGTGGATTGAGCATAGTGTTCTTTTTACTTTTTATTTTGAGACAGAGCCTCACTAAAGTGTTAAATTACCCAGGTAGGACTTGAACTTGCAGTCCTCCTGTCTCAGCCTCCCAAAGTGCTGGAATGATGCATCTTAAGTATAGTAGTTCCCTCTTATTCATGGTTTCACTTTCTGCAGTTTCAGTTATTGGCAGCCCAAAAACTATATACAGAAAAATCCCAGAAATAAACAATATGTAAGTTTTAAATAACATTATGACTATATTGCTACAATTTTAAATTTTTATTATTATTGTTCATCTTTTACTGTGCCTGATTTATAGTTTACCATAAGTGAATATGCATAGAAAAAACATTATATATATAATGTTTATATATATAACAGAGAGAGACAGACAGAGAGAGAGAGAGAGAGAGATTGGCACTATCCATGATCTCACACATCAGTGCATCAGGGGAACACCTTGGAATGTAGCCTTCGAGGAGAGGAGGGATCACTGTATGCTATATGTAGTGATATTTTGGCATCCTGATTCAACTTGAAAAATAAATTCATTCTTTAAAGATGTCTGCAGTGAACAAAATCAAAGGTACTCCTCATCTCTATGTGTAAAGATGGCATATCTAGAAAGGCATGACTGCCCAAAATAAGTGCATGTGATATAATCCTACTCCATAGATCTTGGGTCTATTATTACACTTACTGACATAGTGCTGACTCTGTTGAAATGACTATTTTGTCAGAATTACACTAATGGTGGCAATACTCCCTTTCTGACTTGGGGATTGACTACATTTCAATTTCAGGCTTATGGTCATGTGCTAGAACAAATGCCATTTTAGTCCCAAGTTATAAACAGCATTGTGGTTTACTAGGAGACTGATGGTTTGAGCATTTAGGACAAAGTTCAGAGGGCATAAAACAGATGTGCTGAAGCAGCTGGAACAGGCTGAGTCTCTATAACAACCTTGAATTGTGTTGCTACCAAGGAAAAACAAATAGTAAATATGCCATTTCAAGGAGTTGTAGCATATATGTTACTTAATATTCTGTATTTATATTTTTATTCTAATGTTTTCTGTTGTCATAGTTTTGTAGTAATAAGGTTTCTAGAAACTAAATTCATCCTTATTGTTTTCTGGAAGAACGCTAATCAGTAAACTGTAACAGTATTAATGTATTCTATCTCCCGACATAATAAGTTGTGCAATATCCATAGCTGTTCAGAATCTGATAAGACAAGTATTTGATGGTGCAAGGTGAAGTAACTACTAACAAGATACATATAACAGGCTAAAAATTATTAGAAAGATATTATTTGTTGGATGATAAAAAGGGAAAGCAGACAGAGGACTTAGAAATTTCAAAAGAAAACCTATAAAAATGAACATTCAAAATTATGGTGATCCTTTTGTCCTTGTATTCATCAAGCCTTGAGAACAAGAATTCTACTGAATAAACTGTTGCTGTGCCCAGAGGAAAAACTTATGGGTTCAGAATAAGGTCACAACCTAGACTTACCATATTTTTCCCAAAATAAGACTTAACTGGAAAATAAACCCTAGCATGATATTTGTTTCAGGATTCTTGCAATATGTCCTGCCTTGAACATAAGCCCCAGTTAAGGTCAGCCAGACAGATGCATTTAGTATGTCTGTTGCAACACATGACAGATGTATTGAATTATAAAACAATATTAATAAATAATTAAATATAAATAATATATTGACATTTTAGTGGATCGGTAACTGGTGGTCAACTTAAACACCAACTGAACTGAATCAGCATGGTGCTGAATGTAGATGGCCCACCTGAGAACTGTTGCCAGCATAAAAAGGAGACCTGGAGATAAAGAGTAGCGTTGTGGGTTCTTCTAAGTGGTGTTGTTGTTTAGAGCCATTGGTTGTCCTGGAGGAGCTTGCCATGCCGACTCCCCTGACAGGAACTCAGCTATTATCATTGGAGGATCTCAGGACCTTGTTGCTGATAATGGCTGCAGTTCACATTGCGGGCACTCTGGTCCTTACTTTGAGCATTGCTTCCTGACTCCAGAGGGGAAGATGTGTGCTGTTTAATCTCCAGGAGAAGTCTGCCATGCTGACTTCCTGATGTATACTCTGTTGTTCTCAACTTTGGAGGAGCTTGGGACCTCATTGTTGCTGAGGATGGCTGTGGTACTTTTCAGGGGAGCCCTGGTCCTTATTTTGAGAATTGCTTCTTGGCTCCAGTACAGAACCATCAGCCTGCTAGCACAGATCCTTCACCCATTGGCATAGACTTTCTATCTTCCACCACTGACCTTTGGGCTTTCTCAGTGCAAATTCATGGAATAGACTTGCATGAGTCATTGTCATGGGCTCTAGGTTTTCAGCTGAACTCATTCACATCATTGCCATGGGATCCAGGACCTTGGCTAAATTTTCTCGGTCTTCAGTGCTGTGGACAGATTTCCTGCACTTTCTTTATATTTGGCTCTTTGAGTGATCATTATAAATAATATGATAAATTATGTGTCCTGTATGTAACTGTTCTCCTCACAACCCCTGACTACAACAGACATTAATACTTCAGATAAATGATAATATAAATTATAATTAAGTATTTGAAAGTATCTAACTGAGCACCTTTGGATAAGAGGTAAACACCTGGGAGCTTCTAACCAGATGACAACTAGCCTGCCTTCTTGGTGAGTGGCACGACCGGCGCAGACTCCAGGAAGAGAAAGAACTGTGCCTCCCATGTGCCTACTGGTGTATGGGCTGAGAATCAAGGACACCCCCCCACCCAAGCAACATGCTGGTTGAAAGGACAAGCTAAGTTGATAGCAACTAAGGTACGTACAGCAACTAAATGCTTGTATTGTTTGGTTGATTTTGCAGGCCTGGGGCCGGCAGTCTGAGCATCTCTTGGGAGGATGACAGTATGCAATGTAGCAAATATGGGGGATTCCTTTCTGTCTTGTCTTTGAGGTCCAATATTGTTCTCATTGTTTTGCTTTATTCTGCTTAATTTTTTTGCCTTATTTCATATTCTGTTTTGATTGGTTTTATTCTGTTTTGTTTTTGGTTTGATTTTACTGTACCTGATGGAATGGTCAACTATTGTGATGATAACAAGAGTAGCTATTGTTTTCCTAGTATCTTTCTTTGAAGTTCTGTACCAGTTCTACTGCTTTGTTTTGATTGACTTTGTTCTGTTATGTTTTGTTGGTTTTTACTATCTTTAAAATAAAATTAAAAAAGGAAAAAAAAGAGGTAAACACCTATGTAAATGGATGAATTCAATCCTTATTGCCGAACGACTAATCATAGTACAGACATAACACATTAATAATGTGCACACTTGATAATGAATGGACATGGTTGTATCTAATATGAATCTTCATCATTCAATATGTTGGAGGTTGTAATGGATGTACTTAATGCACTCATGTAAAATAAAAGATATTTTGGTGCCTACAATTTTTCATTGTTTTTGTGTGGACCATGGTTCTTAACTGTCATCATTTTTATTGTCACTCCTGTCTTGTAAGTCTTCAATTAACACTTGATTTAACAGAAACTTTGTGAAATCTAGCCTGTAAGATGTTGTGATTTAGGTGAAGAATTCATGGGATAAAAATCACTGATAGCTGTGTTGTCAATGCACTACAAGCAGGCTATATGGACAAGAAGTGCTCATTTACGTAGAGCTCTATAGGTAGCCATGAGAAATTGGGGCCAAGGTTCTATAGGAAATGGAGTTGCAAGAAATTCAGGCTAGAATTCAGGGTTTGAAGAGTTATGATGTTGTTTCTGAAGAAGATGACATGACTGTATATGAATAAATGTAGATTTTTGTACATGAATAAATGAATAAATGTAAAGCATTGTACATGAATAAATATGTAAGTTGTTGTATATAAAAAAAAGAAATTCTCTGAAAATAATCTTTACTGCATCTTTTGGAGCAAAAATTAATATAAGGACCAGTCTCATTTTTGGAGAAATATGGTACAAAGAAACTGGGATATGACTTCCACTATTTGTCACTTTACTCTGAACTTTTCAGTCAAGGTGGAACTAACATAAGAATGAATGGAGGATATATACACTCTAAACCTTAAACATTGTTCTGCTTTAGACAGTGCTATTTTTTATAGCTCTGAAAGCCCTACCTAAACTGGTATTTGAGTACCAGACTTAGTCATCTTCCCATTGCTGTAATAAAATACCTAACATAAAAGAAAAGAATTTTGGGCTCACTATGTCAGTGGTTTCAGTCCATGGTCATTCAGCCCTATTGGTTTTGGGCCTATGGTGAAGTAGAATATCATGGCAGGCAGTGCCTGGAGGGGGCTTCTTACCTTACAGCTTTCCAGAAGCAGGGAGAATGAAGAAGAGAGGGCAAGGTCTCAGGGTCCCCTCCAAGGGTGCACTCCCAATGACCTCACTTTCTTCCCATAGGGTCCATGTCCTAAAGGTTGTGCTACCTCCAAATAGTGCCACTGGCTAGTGAGCAAGTCTTAGCACATGGCCCTTGTGGAACATTTAAGATCCAAAATGTGACACAGATAAAATATCATTATTAGCAAAAAATTTAAGAATCCAATCAAGCCTAAAGATGTGAGCTCCCTACAAGGAAAGGATTATGCCATTATTTTTCTTTCTTGTCTGCTCAGTCTTGTCCTCCTATCACAATATCCAGCACACTTCTGGTCATAAAGGTGAGTTCAAATTTTTATTGATTTTGGAACTTCTTTTAGTATGCATTCTCTGCAGGAATAGTTCATTACAGGACGATTAGGCTGGAAATTGGAATTATTATTAAAGTTAGGAAGAGTATTATGTTGAGAGATAAGGTTTACATTTTGACTTGGTCACAAGAACCCAAAGGTGCAAAAGTTGCACCAGTCCAATTAGTATTGCATTAGACAACCAAATTAGATAAAGAAGGATGTGATACGCCTCTGCATGACATTTCATATCATATAGGTAAACAAGAAAAATAATAAGAACCTTTTGTTGCATGAGTATATTGATTTTCCTCTTGCACAAAGTATCACTAAAGCTAGTTGTTGTACTAAGTTTGTGCTCTAATAATAAAAAGTAAATGCAAACCTAACTAACATCTTTTTTATCTTTTCAAAATAAATTGTTTCTGAAAATCAATAAAGAAAATAAATCTTACCTGGAGACCTATACTTTGAAGAAGTATTGACTTGACATAAAAGGTACAAAGATATATAACTAAATGTTATATATTTAATTGAAGTTAAAAGTAATATTGGCTTAGTTATTCCATGACATTGATGAGATTTTGATACAGTTAAAATATGAGGTCAGCCTAAAAACCAAAACCAAAACAACTAAAATATAGAAGAGAGAAGATATCAAGTGCATAGCAATGTTTTTCCAATTATATTTCAGACGTTAGGTATTTGGAGATAACAGGTTCTACATATAAATAAACTCACAAAATAATGCACAGTTAAACAAGGTTTCCTTGAAATATAAGAGCCTCTGAGAAATGCTACAGTGATAGGCATTGCCAGTCTCCAAGAATGGGTAGCAGATGTTAAACCAGTGATGGAGAACATTTTAGAGACAAGTGCCCAAACTGCAACCCAAACCTACTTATTTATTGCAAAGTGTCAGCACTGCAATTATACCTGCATACTGAGGTTTTAGTTTGGGGAAAGCAATAAACATACATTAACATCTTTTGTCTTCAAAGAAGAACAAATAACATGTATGCCATATGTTTGCCACCACTGAGTCAAACTATCCATTATCCATTATGTATGTGCACTAAGTGCTTTACTTATATCATCTAACTTAAACCTTATGTGGAAGATATAGTTGTTCTTCATTCTATAGGGAAAGAAACTGAGTTTTAAAGATATTAACTGGGCGAAGTTCACAGAGCTATTACATGATACAATTGAGATTCACATTAAACTCTGTATGAGTTCCATGTACCCTTTCTATACAACTGTGACATTGAAAAGACCACAGCTATGTCCATTATTAGAGCAAAATATATGGATTTTAGGGTTTTGTTGTTAAAATGGAAATACACAGGAAAGAAGAAAGATAAAACAGCTGCTTTTGTTTCCTGATTCTGTGATTTATTCCTGCATTTCTCAGGAACTGCCCAGGAAAATAACCACATGTATGTCACAGTTTGCTTCTCTTTTTACATGTAAAATAATTAAATATTTCAAAACGCGGTAGTCAACAGCTGTAATAACCAAAGAAGTAGTGTTATGTTCAGTAGTAATAAAACTAATGGCAAAAGTTTCAAGGGAACTAACACTAATTACTCACTGCATGACAAATACTTCATAACATCCTAGAAATTAGGCATTATTTTCATCTTTTTATGAACAAGATAAATGAGGCCCATGTTACCACCATGTCCGAGATCATCTGTTTATTAACTGATACAGCTGGAATTCCAGCTAAGCAGTCTGAGTCAAGAACACCTATTCTTCCATTGTACTATGCTAGTCTCAATTGCAAATGGAACAGGTTCACCTTTGGTACCATAGATTGAATTAAAAATAGAGCAATCATGTAGCTTTCCTTACCACCAAAAGATAATTGTTGACCTTTAATTATATTACTCAAGGTAAGTCAGTTCCTCTGCCAGTTCAACCAAAAGGCATCAGCAGATAGGAGAAGCAAAGAGGCTTTAGGGGTTGAAGCAACTGAAGTGATTGGTAATTTTACAGTGGCCAGTTTTGGTCTCTCTTAAATATTTTGCCCTCTTGTCAAAATGAAATGGTGGTGGTAAAAGACAAAAAATTTGATTGAAACATCCGTATGAAAAATATTTGTAACAATATTAAGTATAGGTTGCTCATGTTTCAATGAATGAAGACTTCATTTGCAATAATTATGCTTTTCTACCCTTCATCCAAATGGCTGTTGATAAGGATATGAGAAAAAATGAGAAAAAATGTATTTAAAAATCTACTGATGGCTAGCCATGAATCAAGATGTATTTGTAAAACTTCAGAGAATATTAAAAAAGCTATTGAAATCCTGAGAACATTAGATATTAGGAAAACAAAATTCAGAGTCCTTAAGGTAAAATGCACAGAAAAGGTTAGGTAGAACCTTGGTCAATATGACAAAGAAACTGAGTAAGTAGAGAAATCTCTCTAAATCTCTCTTCCCAGCATGCTTAGGAAGAATAAAATAACCTATACTTTTTAGGACCACCATTATGAACAATAATCAAAACAGAAACACTGAAGGGTTGTGCTGCAAAAGTTCATTTGTAAGCTAGTTGTCTAGAACTAGAGACAATACATTTTCCCATAGCAATGTTGCTAAATAGGGGTTGGCTTTCCAAAACAGCCCTCAGATTACTGCATGTGAATATGCTTTGAGGACTAAAACTGCAAAGCAAGAAGAAATTACTATTTAACCAAAATTTGTAATAAACTTTCGGGAAACAATACCACTACTACCAAAAGTGAAACAAACAAAATCATTTACAATTTATCTGGAATACTGGAACATGAAAATGCATATTTAATCAGAAGGGTTATAAGGTTGATTGGATGTTTTTGTGGAGATTATGGAATGAGTTACAGACACATTCAAAGGTTATTAGATATTGAGAGGACACATTCAAGGTTATTAGATATTGAGAGGACTGGTTTGCTCTCTAATGTTTAATTCCTGTGCAAAAGAAGTGGAATCACATAGAAGGAAACACATTTTTGGAAAGGAAGAAGGGGCTCAGAGGAAGAGACAGAAAGAAGGTGACAGAGGGGGAAGGGCAGGGGAAGAGGGGGAGTGGAGGAGAGAAAGACAGACTGAATATGAATGTGTGTGAATGCACACCCACAAGAGAAGTTGGGAAAGAAAGAGTAAAAAGAAAAGAAGGACACAAAATACATTTTAAGGGGAAAAGAAGTGATACCAAAGCAAACCTTAAATTTGATAGTTCCTTATGTGAACCACCAACTGGTGAATTTCATATAGCAGAATGTAATATCAAGGGAAATTAACAAGTAATCCAATTTTAGTGAGCTTAAATGCTCTATATATCATTAATAAAGTGTAAAGTAAGAGCACCATGATTCCCCTCTACCCTATCTAACAAAATTTCCTCCTTTCCTCTAGAATGACAAAAACATCAGATAAATTTAATGTCTCTGATTGAAAATTACTAATATATTGAATTCTTTACACTAATCTGCTATATTTACAACTAATTTTAAATATATCAGAGTGGACAGTGAGGGTCACTAGTGAGATTAAGCATCTCTCTTCTGAGAAAGAAACAAAAATATAAAAGGTGAGGTATGTTTATATGTGTGTGAAGGGAAGATAAAAAATATTAATAGGGATACAATGGGCAAAGAGAACAGAAACACATTAAAATAGCCTGTCATTAGTTTATATCAAGGGTCATTTCATATATGAAGAAACCAATTAGTGTTAACAAGAAAGGATCACACTAATAAACATGGTTTGGATATATTCAAAAGGCCAAAGTAATTCCTAAATTATCCTAATAGCCTATAAATCATTTCAATTATAAAATATGCTGCATTCCTATTGTTGCTATAGTCACACTACCTTTTTTTTTTTTTTTTTTGAGAAAGGCTTGCTATGCTACCTAGCTGGGGCTCAAGTGATTCTCCCTGTCAGGCTCCCAAGCAGCTGGAACTATAGGGGTGTATCACTGCATGTGGCTATAGTCATATTATTAATGTTTTATTTATGATTTATCAACATCATTGTTGTATTTGTTTTTTTAATTATTATATTTTTTTATTTAGTGGGGGAGATACTAAATATCCCAACCCTGATGTGTATTTTATTTTATTTTTATTCTATAGAAAAAAGGTAAAACAAAATTTCATGACAAAATAATAGGAGAATAACAATAATACATTACACATAGTTATCTTTAAAGTAGTTGCACAGGGTACAAGATATGGGCATAAAAATTTCTCCAATCAATATTAGTAGAAAACTTCCTTTTTAATGAATTAAGAGACACTAATAGTATAACTGACTTGCATTTTTCCCTTTTTTCTACTGTCCTTTCCCCTTTTACCCATCCTAGTTTCTTTTTCATTTCATTTTGAACAATTTCTTCCCATTTCACAATATCTATTGTACATTTTAGGCCTTATTTCCTCTTTCAACTTCTCCCACAAGGGAGACAATACAATGTTTACACATGTGAGTCTGATTTATTTTTCACTTATGAGTATGGTCTCAAGTTGCATCCATTTACCCATTAAAGTCCACAGTTTATCCTTCTTTATGGCTGAGTAGTATTCCTGTGTATAAAAAAACCCACATCTTTTTTATCCATTCCTTGGTTGTTCGGCATTTGGGTTGTTTCCAAAATTCAGCTATTACAAATTCTGCTGCTATAAACATGAGTTCACATACACTGCTGTGGTATGATGATTTTAATTCCTCTAGGAAGATACCCAGAAGGGGAATACCTAGGAGGAATTGGAGCTCTAATCCTAGTTTTTTGAGCAATCTCCGTATTGATTTCCACAGTGTTTGTACCAGTCTACGCTCCCACCAACAGTGGAGAAGGGTTCCATTTTCCCTACGGCCCCTCCAGCATTTGTTATTGGTTGATTTCTTGATGCTAGCCATTCTTTCTGGGGTGAGATGGAATCCCAGTGTTGTTTTAATTTGTATTTCTTGAATGACGAGAGATATTGAACATTTTTCATATATTTGCCATTTGTAGTTCTTCATCTGAAAACTGTGTATTCATCTCAGATGACTGATTTTGGATTGGATCTTTGAATATGGGGGGGTCTCATATTTTTCAATCTTTATATGTTCTAGATATAAATCCTTTGTTAGAGGAACAATTGGCTAAAGTTTTTTCCCATTCTGTGGATTGTCTTTTCACTTTGTTGGTGATTTCTTTTGCTGTGAAAAAGATTTTAGTAAGATGAGATCCCAGTTGTTGATTCTTTGAAGTATTTCCTGTGCAGTCTGGGTTTCATTTGTGAACACTCTACCTATACCTATGTCTTCAAAATTTCTACCTACTTTTCCTTCCAGTACATTTACTGTTTCTGTTTTAATATTTGGATCTTTAATCCATTTTTGTTTTAGTTTAGTGCGTGGTCATAGACATGGGTCTGGTTTTAGTCTTTGGCAAGTAGATAGTCAATTTTTCCAATACTATTTATTAAAGAAGCTATCTTTCTTCCAGTGGACATGTTTGGTCCCGATGTCAAAGATGAGGTGCTGAAGTCGGGTGTGGTGGCACATGCCTTTAATCCCCAGCACTCGGGAGGCTGAGGCAGGAGAATCATTGTGAGTTCAAGACCATCCTGGGCTACAATGTGAGTTCAAGGCCAGCCTGAACTGCATAATGAGACTCTGTCTCAAAAAATAGGGCTGGGGATTTAGCTCAGTGGCCTAAGTGCCTGCCTGGCAAACGTGAGGTTGTAAGTTTGATCCCTGGTACCAAAAAACAAAACAAAACAAAACAAAACAAAAACAAAGATAAGGTGCTGAGTGCATTTATAGTTATGTCTGTATCTTGTAATCTGTTCCACTGGTGCTCTGGTCTGTTTTTTACCAGTACCATGCTGATTTTATCACGGTAGCTTTGTAGTATAATTTTAAGTCAAGGATTGTGATGCCTCCTGCTTTACCTTTGTTGCTCAGGATTGCCTTTGCTATTCTAAGTTTCTTTTGCTTCTAGATGAATTGTAGGAATGTTTTCTCTAGTTCTGGGAGGTATACTAATGGTATTTTGATCAGCATTACATTAAATCTGTATAACAATTTTGGGAGTATCGTCATTTTCACTATGTTGGTTCTTCCTATCCATGAGCAAGGGATATCTTTCTATTTTCTGATATCCTCTTTGATCTCCTTTTTCAGAGTATTGTAAAAATTTTCAATATATACATACTTTACTTCCTTTGTTAGATTGATTCCTAAGTATTTCACTTTTTTGGATGCTATTATGAAGGGTATGGTTTCCTTAATTTATCTCTCAATGAGTTTGTTGTTTGTATATAGGAATGCTATTGGATTTTTAGCACTGACTTTGTATCTATCTATGCTACTGAATTTGGTTATTAAATCTAGAAATCTTTTAGTGGAGTTTTTGGGGTTTTCTATGTACATTACCATGTCATCCGCAAATAATGATAATTTAACTTCCTCCTTTCATATATTTATTCCTTTTATTTCACTCTCTTTTCTAATTGCTCTGGCCAATGTTTCCAGAACTATATTGAATAGGATTGGTGATAGTGGATATCCTTGTCGTGTTCCTGATTTGACAGTGAAAGCTTTCAGTTTTTGTCCATTTAGTATGATGTTGGCTGTTAGTTTGTCATAGATGGCTTTTATCAGATAGAGATAAAGACAATATATTTAGATTTTCTGTAGTTTTTTTTATCATGAATGAGTGTTGGAGTTTGTCAAATGCTTTTCCTGCATCTGTTGAGATGATCACATGATTTTTGTCTTTGGCTCTGTTGATATGGTGTATTACATTTATTGATTTAAAAATAGTAATTGGTAAAACTACTTCTTAACTAATATGCTCTACTGTTTTTCAGCAATGTACACAAACTGTTTTATATATCAAAATGTATCCCATTGGAGACCACCAAATCATTAACTTACACTGGTTGATTCACTCACTTTTTTTTATAGCCTGAAGGAATAATGCTTCTCCTGCTGCACTTTTGCATATGTTTCAAATTCTTATAAATGTGTCACAGATTATGAAGGTTGGAGCTCTATATGAGTCTTTCAATAAATTCATGCCTGCACATGTTGACTTTAAGAGAACTGTACAAGCAAGTACACACATCATTTCAACCCGCAGGCTGTACTCAATTAGCAGGCAAGGCTCAGGCCCATCTGCTCCAAGAAAGATGAACAGTTAGTTGCGCAAGAGTGAGAGAATGCTTATGTGTCTCATTGTGACAATCTACCTTTTAGATGATTTTAGTGCTTAGTCTAAGTTTAAGTTGCTTCTTACATGATTTTCATATTTAAGGTAAGGACTCCAAATGGTAATTAAGTTTTGAAACCAAAAATTATTCCCAATTTCCTTCTAGGTTTCTCAATCAATTTGATTATAATATGTATATCCAGAGAGTCCAAGGCAAGCTTTTAATAAACATCTACCATTTAAAACTATTTATCTTTGGAAATCAAGATTTTCTAACTACTTTATAACCTGAGTAAAATACAGATATAAATTGCATGGATCAATGCTAGGCTACAACTATCTTTTATGAAATTTTGGAATACATAAAAATGGCTGTTCTTATACAATATAGTGTGCTTTCCCTCTGCTAAAAAAATTTAGAGCAACTGTTTTAAACCAGTTCTATTACTTGAAACAAACGTATCTTTGTCATCAGAGGATTGTGACAGTTGAGTGTGGATAGACAGCACAAACTGGAACAAAGGAGAAACAATTCAAGTACAGGCCCCTGTGAGAGTCCCTGAAGAGAAACTTTGTAAACAAAGAGAAGGACAATTGTTTTTACACATTTGGTAGCCCCTGTGCAATTCGTAGTAATATATAATGAGTTATTCAACCCTTAAACCTCTGTCCTACCTTTCTGCCACTATGATACAAGATAAATTGCTGTTGACCAGACATTAACAGGAGGCCTTAAGCTTCTTCTCAGGAATGTGTAGAACAACACAGAACTTTGCAAACAAATATTCAATAACACATGTGGGTAAAATGAAAAGTGATTATCCCCTGTGTTGAAAAATAGTTTCTCCATGAGTTCAAGGGAGAAATATAATTTTATACTTCAAATAATTTGCTAGCTGTTTTGGCTAGTTAGTTTAGTGACAATATTTGCCTCAGCAATCATTTGGATAATAAGTTTATAAAGTATCAAAATACATTTTTGAGTGTATTTTAATTAATGGGTTGGTATTTAGGGCTTTATCCCTATATGATATCCTGAAACACAACAGCCATAATTAGATTCCCAATGTAATCATATCTTAAATAGTTGAATAATCATATACCTGTGCATTCATCTTTGCAACCCGTTAGCATTAACCTATTACAACAACTAACATTCACTTTCTGTTTATTATCGGTTAGGTGGTTTACAAACATCATCCTCGGCAGTCACAACGTAAATATCTCCATTTTACAAATGGAAAAACCAAGAGTCTATAAAATAATCTGACCAAGAACACAAGGCTGTTGTGTGGTAAATCCAGAATTTGATTCCCAATCTTACCTACATCTGTGCTTTTCCTAGCATACCATAGCACCTGTCAATAAAGTATAATATAGATGTAAAATGCCTAGCACATCGTACAAGCTCAACAAAAGTTAACTTTTTGTCTCCTAAAGCTATCAGAAAAATGTTCTCAACAGAAGTGGAAAGAAAATGGTCTAAGTAGGAACTCTAATTAAAGTGTACTCTTCAACTATGAATTATTCATGCAAATGAATCTCACAGGGAGGAGACAAAGTAAAACCCTTGCATTTAGATGATCAACTGAAATGTAAAGGCTTTAAAATTTACTTAGTCTTATTATTCATTTTTACTAGCTATTAAAAAGTAATTTCATTCTAATTAGTGAATTATCAACCAAGAGAGATACAGTTTCTCCTTTAATCAATATACTAAATCCAAGAATCACAGGATTTCAGAGCTGGAGGGAATCTTAAGAGTTCATCTAGGTCACTTTTATCTCTGCATGTTCTGCAGAGTTGGCCTCCACCCTCTCCACCTCTATAATATCATTTGACATATGAATAACTTCTACAAGGTCACAAAGCTGATATAGGTGAAGAAGGGGATAAGGGAACTTAAGACTCCTGAGTTCCAGTTCAGTGGTCTTTCCATTATGCCACCTGGTCACTCAATGCAAGTGCTCTTTAGGCAGAGCCAGTCATACTGTTTTAAGAAAAAACAAAACCTCTAGTTGTTAAGTAAGCAGATTCTTTTCCCCAGTGACTCCAGGAAAGCTAATCCATATCAGTTAATCTTAGCAAGAGTGAATAATGTGTTATACTGTCCTAGACTCTTTAAGGCTTTATTTCATTGCATCCTCAAGACAAATCCGTGAATAAGTTATTCTCTTTCTTTCTTTCTTTCTTTCTTTCTTATTATTTATTCCTATGATAAGGGTATCCAGAGTCAAAGACTTCAAATGAGTTGCCCAAGGTCACAGGACTAGAAAGCAATGGAGCAGAAATTTGAATCAAGTTCTGATTTGAGGACTGACTCTTAACCACAATAGATATTATTACATAGTTCTTTTTCTCTCCCATTTTTTTCCTTTGTCCTTCGAGGCCTAGAACCACTATACACTTATGGTATGGATACCTACTCATGCACAGGGAGATTTCTGGAAGGATAACTAAAGGGAGAGAAAGAGTAACCCATCCCACCTCCATAAATTTAAGAACTACCGGGACTACTTATACAAAGTCTAGGCCCTTGCTATCCTCACACATAATAGAACTCTTTTCAGTAACCCTAATCACCTGCTTGGCAACTCAATAACCTAAATCAGAAATTTCAGAAGTAACATACCAACAATCACTTGAGACAAGAGACCACAGGGCACAGAAGATCCCAAAAACTAAGCAAAGTTCCTACCAAAATTGCACCGAGGTTAACAGGGCACAGTAACAGAATCTTTTACCTGATACCTAGGAAACATGGAGGGAAAAAAACAGGGAGAGAGGAGAAGAAAGTCTGTTGTTATACAGCAAGGAGTGAGGAAGGGGGTTTCTAGGCCATCTTCTCCCCTGCTGCTTAAAAACATATGCCCACCACTACTCAATCCAAGGCAAGGTACCCTTGTAAAACACAAGGAAAAGGAGACACGAAGAGCCCAGTTTTACCCAGTTTGCCTTACCCTTTTTTAGGAGAGAGGCAAATTCTGAAGGATTTTCTTTTCCGACCAATCCCCATTCCTGGTGAATCTCAGGGAAGACACTGGCCCACACAGTGGGAAGCGAAAGGGCACCCATTTTCCTTTAGACACGAGGCGATAGGGAGAGGAAGGCACTCAGGAAAATGGGAGAAACTGGTCATAGCAGAGGTTTTAAGGGGTTCAATTTAGTAGCTGCACTCACCAGGGTGAGACATGGGAATGACTTCATTGCGGGTCCCCGGGAAGTTAAAGATGACGGCTCCAGACGCCCCTCTCTCATACGCCAGATGGATTTTGTCTGCGAAGGTGCAGCCCCCGCCGCGTTGGATAAGGGCCAGCCAAGAGACTTGCACAGTGCTTCCCCAAACGGTGGGCACCGTAAAATTTGTGTGTGGGTTACAGGCGTTTAGTGCTCCGGGCCCGTCGGGCGGTACCAGGACCCCAGCCACAGGCTCCAGTGGAGAATCCTGGCCATACACGCCCTCTTCGCTCAGCTCCCACACGGTGCGGTTCACTCCGGTGTGCGGAACTCGCCAGGACACGTTGAGGTACGCGGTCCACACAGCTTCTGCCCCCCGGGAGCCCGGGGCGTGAGGACTCAGAGCCAGTAGAAAGCACCACGCCAGCAATCGGGAAGAGCCGCAGTCACCGCAGCAGGAGACCCTGGTCCCGGGCGGCGGCCCCATGGCGCGCACGCTCCGCGTTTCCCTTGGGCCAGTGGCACTGGCGCCCTCCTGGCGCTTGGCAGGACCCCGGTCTCGACCAGGTGTGTGCCAGGTGGGGAGCAGACGGGCAGAGACTGCCGCACAGCGAGCTAGGTCGCAGTCGCGAGGCACGTAGCGTCAGTAGAGAGGTTGCAGCAGACGCAGTTCCTGTAAGCTCCAGTTCCCTCTGCTACAGCTGCGGCGCGTCGGCGGGCTCAGAAGCTTTAGCGTGAAGCTCCTCCCAGACGACCTGGGGTAGAGGTGGCTGAGAGGGAGGAAAGGACACTGCGGGATCCGCCTCTTAAAAGGGTAACAGGATGGGAAAGCATTACAGCGGGCGCTGAGGTTGTGTGGCCAGGTGTGTCACGTTATTTTATGAGCATGTACAGGAGATGAGGTACAGAATCCGTCAGCATACAAGGGTTGTGGTAGGATTGGAGTCTGTTTTGAATTGCACGAATACCTCGATCTCTCCTAACATTTCCCTAAAGGGCGTTTCGGGTTTAAGGTGCCGGAATGTTAAAGTACTTCTAAATAGCGGCAGATCTGAAGGCTCTGAGTTGTAATCAAGAGTATTTGGGTAGGTGGGTAATGCTGGGGGTTGGGTGTTTACCGACTCTCTAGACCAAGGGCAGGAAAAGCACGTTATCCCCCACTCCCCGCCCCCGCACCTACCCTTTCCCGTTCCTAACAACTATACACTCCCATTTTTTTTCCTACCCTCGCCCCACTCTAAATATACTACATCAAATTCTTCTTCTAAAAGTAATCTTGGTCCTTAAAAAAGAATTATCATTTTCACATCTCCTCAAAGCAAGCCCTTTCTTTTTCTACACCTTCCATAAAATGGTGTTTACACGAATGAATATTCCTGCACCATTCTTGACCCTAACTATATCAGTCTCCATTTCCCACTAACTGAAAAGAGCCAAACCCACATAGGCAATTCGTCCATGTTAGTATTGCATTATAATTTATGCTTACTTATGTGCACAATTTCTTTTTACTCTGTCAATTATCTTTACTGGAGCTCAATACATCTATATTGAAGTAAACTGAATTAATACACTTGGTGTCTGGCAGTTAAAAATAAATAACTTTGGACCTTGGGAAACTTACTTCCTGTGCCTCAATTGCTTCATTTGTAAAATGGGAATTGTAATAGTACCTACTTCATAGAGTTCAGATGGTTAAATTACTTCGAACATGTAAATCACTTAGAACAGTGCTTAGTAGAGTGTAAAAGTCAGGTGTTACACACTATTATTATTAAACAGGTTCAGGGTCACAATACTTCTAGAGTAATCTTAAAGTTGTTACTTTGACTCACTAAGTGGAAATGATGCTAAAGATGTTCAGTTTTAGCTACCTTTTAAGTTCAAAAAATATTTACTTTATCCAGTTCAACACATGTTAAATTCCCAGGTACTTCCCTTAATCTCTGGCCTAGCATTTGCTTAATAAATATTAACAAGATTTACCAAACAGTACCTGGAATATAAATAAATGGACAATTTTGTGAAACATGATCCCTAGGTTTTGAAAGGCGCTTTAGAAATCAGGGTGGGGAGATGGGTGTATGGAGTCAATAGAACGGTACCTCTAGATATTGATGATGTTAATCTGTGAGATTAAAATTACCAAGAAGAAAAGAAGTAAGTAGGATTAACCATCTCTAAGAAATGGTACAATTCAAGAACTTGTTACAATTTGTCTATGAAGAACACCCTCAAAATTCAATCCAGCAATCTTACTTGAATGGCAGTCAACTTTATTGTACCTTGAAGAAACAATGTGTTCAAATGAAAGGAGATATTTTTATGAGGTATCCACAAAAATAAAGATATATTTACTAATGCTTATCCATTCATTGTTTTCTTATGCAAACATTTATTATACACCTACTATATGCCAGAACTGAATATTGGGGTAAGACATCAAATAAGGCATCAAGTGTCCTCTCAAAGAGCTCATAAATTAGCTTTGATGAAAAAGACAAGTAATTAGGAGGCTGAGGCAGAAGGATCACAGTGAGTACAAGGCTGGCCTGGGCCACATAATGAGTTCAAGTTCAGCCTGGAATGCATAGCAAGACCCTGTCTCCCTGCCCTTACACACACACACACACACACACACACACACACACACAAAGACAAGTAAATTGGTAAGTGCAGTGAGGGTAATGTATGTATATGGTGTGAGTGCTAAGACAGAGGTATGCACATGGCAGTAGTGGATAATGGAGAAGAGGCACCTAACCCCAGAACAGGAGATAAGGGAAAGTAGCCCAGAGGGAGTTACACCTGTGCTGAATTTAAGATGATTAACCTTTCTAATCAGAGAACAACACAAGAAAAAGCATTGAAACATGAAACTGAAAATGTTGGGAGCTATAATTACCACAGACTTTGAAAGAATAAAATGGCTAGAATCTAGAGTACAAAGGAGAAAGTGGTAAGAGATAAAGTTGGAAAAGTACACAAGGGTCAGTTTTTGAGAGTCCATTGGGTAAATCTAGGCAGTTTGAACTTTATGCAAAATCAAAAAAATAATATAACTAGGCCTTAAGTAGGGAGTAATATCAGATTTCAAATTTGGAGATAATTGTGGTTTCTCTGTGGATAATAGATTGGAGGGGATAAGAATAGCAGCTGAGAGCCCAGATAGAAGATTGTTGAGAGTGCTCCAGCTGGGAGGTGAAGGTGGACTGGACTAGGTATATAGTGGAGAATAAGAGAAGTGAACAGAATGAAGGTATTTTGGAGGTAGGTTTGGGGAACAAAAGAAAAGGAGGGGTTAGGTGTTGCTCTGAACTCCTTAGCTTTGAAAACTAAATGGCATTCAATCAGGGAATTGTAGAAGAGGGTTTTATGTGTGTAGTGGACAGAAGAGATAAATTCACTTTAGACATTCTGATCTTGAGGTGCTTAAGATGTAACCAGGCAGAACTTTGTGGTGTAGAGTTTTCTGATTACTGAACACCGACTAGTGTAATACAGGGGCATATAGAGATAAAGGAAACAGTTTCTGCTTTCAATGAGTTTTAGAGAGACAGATGAAAGAGGTAAAAGGACAATAATAATATAAAGTAATAAATGTTATGATTGAGAAAAGCATCTGATGGTATAACAACATGCATGGGGCTGTGTTTTTAAGAAAAAAAGAGTTACCCAAGCAAAGAAGGCAACAATCTTTAGGCATAAGCAATAATACATGAGAACCCCAAAGAACTTTCAGGGAACTTACATTCAATAGTTCAGTAAGACTAGAATGTAAGTTTCCCAAGGTGAGCCAAGCAGCACGAAGCTAGTCAAACAGGTTGTACCAGAACATGAATAGTTTAGAAAACTGTGTTAAAGAGTATGAACTCAATACAAATGTCACATGAGCACACACATACAGAAACCAAATATGGCAAAATGATAACTATTTCTGAATTTAGACAGTAGGTATATGGATACTCATTTTATTATTTTTCAACTGTTCTGTATATTTTATACTTTTTGTAATAAGTTTAAAACTGTGAATTTATGTTGAAGCCAATGGAACATATAAATAATATGATCAGATCTGGGCTTAAATAGATTATCTGGTTTGTATGAGAACAAAACTGGAGGGCAGAGAGACTAGTGGGGAGGCTAAGATTCCCAGGTGTATTCTGGAGGTCCAACTCAACTGTGGAGTGGAGATCTCATACTATCACAGCTTGATGATGTGAATCATTAAAATCATCTTATCAACTCCCTCTGCTCTGAGTGCATCCTTACCAAGCAACCTCTTATTGTCATTTAGCTCTTCATGTAAATTTGCCCACAGGGAGATAATGCACTGATCATCAAACACTAGTATCTTCTCCATTTGGAAGTTATACTTCTCATTATAAATTAATCAATTGTCATTCTGGCTTACATATTGGTCTCTTGTGAATTTGGTTAAGTGTGAATCAGTTCCCAGGAGCCTAGTCTCTAGTTATATACCAATCAAATTTCAAAGCTGAAAACCAGATTGTATATAACAATTGCATCAATTTCTTTCCACTCTGGGTAACTCTCTCGCTTTCCTCATATCTTTCTGTCTTACTGCAAGTTATTTGCAAAGTGCAGCAACAGCCTTGCTACTCAGAGTGAGGTTTGTTGATCAGGAGCATCACCACCATCAAGGGGCTAGTTAAAAATGCAGAGCCACGGATCCTGTTCCAGACCAACTGAATCAGAACCCATCTTTAACAGGATCTCCAGATGATTTGCATACACATGCATTTGAGAAGCCCTAGGGTAGACTAGAGTATTTGTGGCAGGTAGCTAGCATTCATCCTCTGCTTGAACACTTCCAGTGGCAGAGCCCACTACCTCATAAAACACAGCACACTGAGTAGGACTACACTTTTCTTTATAGAACATTCATGAAAATGTAGTCTCACTTTGTTTCAGTCAGTCCTCTTCTTCCAACTTCAGGCCCTGAATGTTTCCATGAAATTCCTTGGCTATGTCACCAATCCACCAGGACCTTTGCTCTGAGCAGTCTCTCTGTAGCAGACCCTACCTAATTCCTGACAAACTAAATCAGGTGGTGAACCTATGATACGTGTGCCACAGCAAGTTGTTGTACGATTGAAAGCTCTAAAAGATTCACCATCACTGTACTAGTCCTATACATATTTCCTTCAGAGTGCTACTCTCCCAGAGGCTAGTAACAGCTACTCTTAAATGGTCATGCACTATGTGCTTTACATGTTTATCTCATTTAATCCTCTCATATTTTAACCCCATTTTTACAGAAGAGTAAAAAGGCTCAGAGACAATGAGCAACCTAACTAGTCTCATACCTAAGAACATAAATTCTTAAGTATTAATAACTGAAAATGACTCACTGTGTTCCCTCTGGAAGATTCACATTCTAACGTTGCTTTATATCAGTGAAAGAAAGTTCAAGTAAAATATTTCTTGTATGCATTTTAGGCACTGTGGCCACTGAGGGAGATATATTTGGGTCAGGAACCTTTGTGAATTCCTCAAATCCTACCACAGCTGCCAACCCTGCCAAATATCTGTGTGAGTAATACCAAACTTAAAGCTTCCCTGAGTAGTGTACTGTCTAATGACAAACTCATAAACACAGCTGCATCCTGCAGGAGCAACAGCAGGGTACCACTGTGGTAGATTAAGTTTACTATCATGTTGAGTTTCTGCAGACACACAGAGATGGACGATGGCATTTAGTCCCCAATATGTCTGCAAAAAATGGAACATTACATCTGACTTCTTACCATTAAGTAACTGACAAAGTACAACCTGAGACAACTGGTACCCTGGCATCTCACTGATGCTGTGGCTACACAGCATAAGAGCATAGGTGTACAGAATGTGTAGACAAGAAATGACAACAAATTTCTACTCTAGACAGCTACTGTATGATTGGGAAGAAGAAAATGGTGGGGTGTGGACAGAGGGAACATACAAACAAAACAATGCAAAATGACAAAATATTATGACTCAATATATATCCTAATGCTGTAACAACACTTGCAAATGTAGAACCTCTGTCAGCTCAAATCGCTATATAATCACTGAAAAACAGGGGAACCAATATTGTCAAAATGACCTTATAACCAAGAATGATATATAGTTTAATATAAAGCCAATCAAAATACCAACAACATTCTTCAC
The DNA here is from genome assembly GCA_004363535.1 of Dasyprocta punctata. NCBI lineage: Eukaryota > Metazoa > Chordata > Mammalia > Rodentia > Dasyproctidae > Dasyprocta > Dasyprocta punctata. The sequence continues at coordinate 1,041 of RJWM01015836.1, read as the reverse complement.
AGAACTTGAAAAAACAATCCTGAAATTTATATGGGACCAGCGGAGATCCAGAATAATGCCATGAGAAATAAGAGCAAAGCAGAAGACACCACAATCCTAGATTTCAAGTTATATTACAAAGTTACAGTCATAAAAACCACACAGTACTGGCATAAAAACAGACATGTAGATCAATGGAATAGAATTAAGAATGCTGAAACAACTCCAAGCATATTTAACCATCTGATCTTTGACATACGGAACAAAAACATACACTGGAGAAAAGATAGCCTCTTTATCAAAGGGTGCTGGGAAAACTGACTATCCATATGTAGAAGAATAAATGTAGAACCATCTCTCTCATACTGTATTGAAATAAAATCAAAATGGATCAAACACTTAGATATACAAATAGAAACACAATCTCCTGGAAGATAAAATAGATAAAACTATTGAAGACATAGTCATAAGTGAGGGCTTTCTGAACAGAACCTTGATGAAATAATATCAAAAATCAATAAATGGGATTATATCAAATTTAAAAGCTTATACACAGCAAAGGAAACAACCAACAAAGTGAGGAGAAAACTTAGAGAATGGGGAAAAACTTTGCTATCTACTCCTCAAACAGAAGACTAATATCAAGAATATATAGAATACTAAAAATATTAGATCCTCCAAAAGATCCAATCAAAAAATGGGCAACTGAAATGAATAAATACTTCTCAAACATGAAATACAAAAGGCCAATAAGTACATAAAAATTGTTCAGCATCTCTGTCCATCAGAGAAATGGAAATCAAAACAACAATGAGATTCTGTCTTACTCCACAAAGAATGGCTATCATCAAAAATTCAAAAAACAAGCCGGGCGTGGTGGCGCACGCCTTTAATCCCAGCACTCGGGAGGCTGAGGTAGGTGGAGCGTTGTGAGTTCAAGGCCGGCTTGGGCTACAACGCGAGCGCAAGGCCGGCCTGAGCTACATAGTGCGACCCTGCCTCAAAAAAACCAGGGCTGGGGAGTTTGGCTCAGCAGCTTAAGCGCCTGCCCTGGCAAGCGCA
>RJWM01015835.1:0-46881 GCA_004363535.1 Dasyprocta punctata | reverse complement strand
GAGCAAGGTCACCCTGGAAACCTAAAGTCACAGTCTCACTATCAAGCAATCTAAATCAAAAGTAGTTCAAAACAGGGTTTTAGTCCCCACCACCCCTTCCTAGACTAAATCAGGTAACCTAGGCTGAGAAGAGACTTGAGGAAAACCTAGGGAGATAATTAAAAGGCCTCAGGACTTTAAACCCTGTTTAAGTGTTGTTGTTTTGTTTGTTTGTTTGTTTTTTGACCCAGGGTTTCACTATGTTGCTCAGGTTGGTCTGGAACTTGTGAGCTCAAATGGTTCTCCTGCCTCAGTCTCCCAAGTAGCTGGGAGTACAGGTACATGACACCAAACTTATCTAACTCTATTTAATATTCATCAAACTGCCAGGCATAATGGTGTACCCCTGGAATCTCAGTGATTTGAGAGCCTGAGGCAGGAGGATAACAAGTTCAAGCCCAGCCTGGGAAACTTAAAGACACTCTGTCTCAAATAAAATTTTAAAAAGCGTTAGGGATGTAGCTCAATGCAAAGACCCAGTACTACAAAACACATTGAGTTATATGCTAGAATATACATTAAAATATTTTAACCAAAAAAGATTCGTATTATGAACCTTTGGAAACCATTTTAACAGACTTACCTCAGGGATTCCAGACCCACAGGCATAAGGTGCAAACACCTTAACAAGAGATACAGCAAGGAAGGCAAATAAAAGAGCCCAGAGGACGTACATAAAATAGTTGACTATGTAGGCAAAGGCTCCCTGGAACAAGGAAAAAAAACAGAGAAGCTTGTTTTAGCCTACATTGGCTTCCTGAGGCATGTAGCTCTTCTGAGTAATGATTTTTCTAGGAGAAGGTCAGAAGACAATGATCAACATTAAATTGCTCAAATGTTTTTTTTTCCTGATCGTCCAGTAAAACAACTACTGAAACACTTGTCAGGTCACTTCATGCTGAAAATGAGATGCTCTGCTATGTCCAAAGGAAATTTACAACAGGTTCTAATAATGAACATGGAGAAAGAGGCAACTAAAAACCCTGAAACAAAATTCATTTTGATGTGAGTGCTTTGATAGGTTTTGTAGTCAAATACATAATATTCTGTATCAATTTTACCAAGAGTTTTATCAGTGTCCTCCCCCTGCCACAACAGCTGAACCTTGGGTACACAATGAAACTGAAAACCAGATCCAAAAGTTTTTCTATTTAAAAAAAAAAAGCTCTATTACATTCACCTTTGGTTACCTGTCTTGGTGTCCAATTCTTACAGACAGTTATAGTGACTAAAATTCCTAAATGTCTTTTGTGTTTTTGAATTATGTTTACTGCAGATGTTTAAGGTATACAACATATTGCTTTTGTTTTGTTTGTTTTGTTTTTGGTGCTAGGGATGGAACCCAGGGCTTCATGCAGGCTAAAGCACACACTTTACCACTAAGCTACACCCCCAGTTCTGATGTTGATATATATTTATACAGCAAAATTATTACTACAGATTTACATACCTATCACCTTCTACAGTTACCTTTCTTTATATGTGTGATAAGAATCTAAAATCTATTCTCTTAGCAAATTTTCAGTATACAATATTAACTCTAGTCTTTGTGTGGTATATAGATCTTTACACTTATTTCTTCCTAACTGCAGATTCATAGCTTTGGCCTACTTTTCTGCATTTTCTCTCCTCCCTATCCCTAGTAACCATCATCCTACCTTCTTTGTATTCAACTTTTAAGATTGTGCATACAATTATTATATCTTTGAGAGAATTTTGCTACAACAGATGCAGCGACAAGTGTTATGAGTTGAAGCTTTTCAGGCTCCGATGATGGCAGATACTGCAAAAAATAAAAGGGCAATAACCATTTTGGGGGGCACTGAGGATAGAACCCAGGGTCTCATGCATAGTAGGATAAAAATGGCTGGGGATACTGCTGAGCAATATCCCCAGCCATTTTTATCCATTTTTAAAATAGAGAGAACATATTTTTGAGACTATGTCCTTACAATAATGAAGTGTGCCACAAAAATATCTAGTTTTGACCACTAATAAAAAATTCATCAAAAATAAAGGACTGGTAAATAGCCATACCTTACTAAAAAAACAATTTTGAATGCTGGGAAGTTATGCTTACTGGTAAAAACATTAGGAATTCAAACTTGTTCAAATTACATGGAATGAAAAACTCAATAGACTTTTCCATGCCTGTGGTCCCAGCACTCTAGAGAAGCTGAGGCAAGAGTATCACAACTTCAAACTTTAACTTGTAAATTCGAGGCCAGCCTAGACTTCATAGTGAGTACAAGGCCAGCCTGAACTACACAGCAAGATGCTGTCTCAATAAACAAAAAACAACAACAACAAAAAAGTTCAAACCCAGCTTGAATAATTTAACAAAATTACTCAAAATTAAAGGTAGGGATAGGCTGCAGATGTAGCACACTGCAAGGTCCCTGTGTTCAATCCCCAGTACCACCTAATAATAATAATAATAATAATAATAACTTTTCTTTTTTTGTTTTTGGTTTTGGTTTTTTGAGACAGGGTCTCACTATGTAGTTCAAACTGGCCTCAAACTCACAGCAATCCTCCTGCCTCAGCCTCTTAAATGCTGGGATTGTAGGTGTGTATCACCACAACCAGCCTAATTTTTCATTTTTGAAAACACTATTAAGCACTATTAAAACAATTCTCTGATGACAAGGAGAACCAGAATGTTCAGTATTTTTTCTGAGCTGTAAGTTTTACACAGGTTTTCTATGATTTTAGTTCCTCAAAGGCACAGACAACTGCTCTCTACCTTTCAAATGTAGCTTGAAGCAAAAAGATTCCAGAGGTAATAAACAAAGAGAGAAAGGGAGCAAAAGAGAAAGTAAGGAAAACTGGCCAAAGGCAGAAACCAAGAAGCCAAATTCTTGGCAAGAGAAGGCTTCTCAAAATGTAGAAGACTCTTTTCCCAGGCAACGTCTGGTGAAACAGGGTTTGTGGATGGTAGCCACGTTAATTTCCTATACTACCCTTATGCAAAGTGCTACCACTGAGAAAGGCTGGGTGAAAGGTACAGGGGACTCTCTTGTATGTTTTTTTAACACTTCCTATGAATGTATAATTACTTTAAATGTTCCCAAAAAAGCAAGCGACACCTACATATGTGCACACCTGCACTGATGCACACTCACTCATCCCAAGTTCCAGGATTCTCAAACTTTTCTATCCCAGTTTCTCCTAATATAGGAGAGTAAACAAAAGGCATCAGGGTAAAGCATGGTAGTAACCTGAGAACAGAACTAAAACAGACATCTTGGTTTTTTTCTTCACAAACACGGAAATTTTATATTCCATTTCTAAAGACTGCTTAGTTTAATTTTTGAAAAAAAAAAGTTTCCTCCAAACAGAAAATCTGGTGCTCTAGAAAAGCATGTAAGATTCATCCTGCAGTTTTGCCTGTCCCTGGGCACTCTGACCATACCCCAATTTGAGAAGCACAGACCTAAACCCTCACAAACATGCACCATATACACTATCTACCTTTTAGTGGAACCCTTTCCCTGAACCAATATGTGTATGTATAGTCGCATGCATACATGAGCTCTGTTTTTTATTTTATAATTTTTGTATCCTCCTTTCCCCTTGACCAATTTTGTGTGAGTGAATGAGTGTGTGTGTGTGTGTGTGTGTGTGAGTGTGTGTGCACGCGTGTACGCCACCCTAAATTGTTTAGGAACTAAGTAAGTAATGAAAATTTTTTATTTTTTTAATTGGCACATAATAATTATATGTATTTATGGGGTGCAGTGAGATAGTTTTACCACATATCACGTGTAGTGATCAAATCAAGGCAATGAGTGCTTGTTTCCTTAAATATTTATCATGTCTTTTTGTCTGGAACCTTCAAATACCTCTCTTCTAATTTTTTTATAGATACACAAATTGATAGTCGCCCTACTGTGCTGTAGAACACTGAAACTTACTCTTCCACTCTAACTACATTTGAAACCTGTTATCCTATCTCTTTCCACCTATACTTCCCAGCCTCTAATGACCACTATTCTACTCACTATCTCTATGTGATAAGTTTTGAAAAAACAGTCCAGTCAGGTGTGGTGATGCACACCTACACTCCCAGCATTCAGGAGGCATAGGCAGGAGGATCATTACAAGTTCAAGGCCAGCCTGGGCTACACAGTGAGTTCAAGGCCAGGCTGAACACAATGATACACTGTCTCAAAACGAAACAAAACATATATATGTTAAATTAAAAAAAATAAAGAGTCCAAATCTATATCCTAGTCTGATCTCCCTCACTTCACCAACAGAGTGGACGAGAGAAGAGCTGAAATGTTAGCCCCTTCGGATGTATGGAAGCCAAAGTAGAATTGAGAGTTTTTTGTTTTCTGCACTTTTATTTTCAGTGGGAGAGTTCTGACATATAATAAAGTAGTAAGAGGAAGGAAAAGAACTGAAAAACATCTAGTTTTGCATTAACAAACATGCTCGATGACAATGAAAATACATTTGATTGCAAGATGAGATCGGGGGAAATTTTATTCCTGAGATTCTGTTCTTTTGATGTGGCATTTATGGTATTTTAAAAATATTCTAATGCAAAGCTCAAGAACAAATCACTTTTGGTATGGATATGATAAACACTTTTAACCCACTCCATCCTTTGTTAGAAATTACAGCTTACCTGTCAGCTGCCTCTGATATTCTTATTGAAACTATTGAGGAACAATAAATCCAGTAACACTCTATGAACAACTAAGAACCGCCAGACTTATTTAAAACAAACTGAAATTTTAAAGACAAGCAACAAAAAGTCCACACATCAGAAAAGAAGGAAATAGGACTATACAAACCACAGAAAAAGACAGCTGGCACAGGTTCCCCTTTTTGTGAAAAGGAAAGTGGGGGAAGATTCCCCAATTGTCACGAGTACTGTATAAGACATGAAACAAATGTAAGAATAAAATTCAGTGGTTCACAGATCACCACTACATGTTACCTCGTCCATGCTGATGATAAGCTGGGACCAACTATTCCACTCTGGACACTTGTCTCTGTCTTCAAAGGTGACCTGCTTAGAGTTCCAGCAACAGTGTTCATGGTTGAACCAGAACCCCTCTGTGCATATACCTTCTTTTAAATCTGTCATCCAGTGCGCAGAGATGTCTATCAGACCGGCTAAGGAACCTGATTTGGGGGAAAGGGGAGGACAAAGTTAAATTCTATTGCTGAAACTGTTGTTTATAATAATCAGAATCATCTTTGTCAGCAAAAATGAGAGAAAAGGAATTTTATAAAAGAACAAACATGTTTCCATTCCATCTGTCACTTCTGATTGTCTCTTTTCTTGGTTTTTGTTATCTCTCTGTTAAACACTGTATCTACAGAATTTGCATACAGGAGAGACTTAGAGAAAAACAAAATGAGTAGAGCTGGGAGTGGTGACACAGCCCATGATCCTAGCACTTGCAAGTTGTGGCAGGAGGATCACTGTGAGTTTGAGTCCAGCCTGGGCTACACACTGAGTTCAAGGACTAAACTATGTGGTGAGCTCCTATCTCAAAAAACAAAACAAACAAACAAAAAAATAAACCAGAAGTGAAGGGCTAGAAGATTTGTTTTTAAACTGAATTTATATGGCAAAGACACTGCTTTGTCTTAGCGTTTATGAATACTGATCCATAAAGATAGTAAAGCTTATTTTAGATTATTTTATTCTCCTTGTATATTCAAAGTTGAGAAAACATGAATTGCCCATACCTGGGAATTCTATGCTATTTATTTTAGATAGCTCAGGAGGAGCGCTGATGAACATTATGATAGTGTAAGTCTGGACAGCAGAGGTTTGCCCCATGGACAAGGGCCTTTGCACCACAGCAGGAAGGTATTCTAGGCTAAGGGGATTGTGGTTATAAAAGGACAATTGAATAGAAAATAGGAAGGAAGATCTTTTTCAAATGGAAAGGGGGACAAGAGATGGAGTAGGCAAGGAAGGGAAAAGGGATTCTTAAAAAAAGATAATCGAAGAAAAAATGGAAATAGTTCTTTTTCAAATAGGAAGGGGATCAAAAGTTAGAGGGAGCAGGGAGAGATGAGAGAAGGGGACAAAAAAGAATTAAGGTGTAGTATGTACACATACAAATTCCTCATGATGAATGTAATCATTGTGTATTACAAACATGTACTAAAGAAATTATATAATAAAACTGAAAACAAAAGCACAAACTAATGTGCATGGAAAGTTAGAAAAGCTTTACACATGTTGAAGCCTCTTGAACCTAGAACATGAACGTTCTGAATTTTTCTTAGAAGGAACAAATGGTATTATACATAGAACATTCATCAAAGAAAACTAAGAAGGAGCAAACAGTGAACTGGGGACATACACACTAAGGCTGGTAGAATGATAGGGTTAAGATAGTTTTATTATTTTAGATTCTGACCTTCTTGTCATTTCTGTCATTGAGGTGAAGAAATTCTGGCATGGGGAAATTAAATGGCCCAGAATCATTATTTTGGAAATAGTAAAGATATCATAAAACTCATGGACCCCGAATTCTCAGCCTGTTCCTGCATTCAGGCCCACTGCTTCTACTGAGGGAAAGGAAAACATTCACTGACCACCTAGTAACAAGAAATACATTAAAATGTCAACGCCTACATTCCAGCAGGAGATGGCTATGTTGAGTGCATGCTTTGGTAGGTGCTAAATTGTTAGCACACGTTATTTACATGGCAAATCTAGCACACTGCTTGAAACCTACTTTCAGACACTACAGATCCCTACTCTTATTTTCTTCTAACTCTTACTGTACTTACTAGCTGGACTCAGAAAATTAACATGCTGTTATATAGTTTGGTTCAATCTCTGGTTGTCTCACGCGTGCATATCTTATTTCATCTAATACTGCTACCCTCACTCTTGTCTTTCCTTCTGCCTCTACCTCCTCTCGTTCTCCCAATTGGCTCTTTCTTCTCTGGTGGCCAGATTTCCTCTGCCCCAAAATATAAAATGCTGTCCCTTGTCCTTGTTACCATTTTCAAGTTTTGTCCCTCTTCCCTTTCCAATCACTACCAGAACTTCAACACTGGCTCCCTTTCCTTGATATCCAGCTCTTAATATTTCTCTGAGATGATTTTTCCAGGTCACTGATACACTTCCAACTGGTAGATTGTATAACTTTTTTTCCACCATCTTTCTTCTCCTCAGCTTCTCTGCAATACTTGGCATTAAAAACCATCCAGTCTGTTATCGCCCAGCTCCAAACTAATCACCTCTCTCCTGTAAGAGCCAGAAGGGACAGTTAAAACCCTAGGTCATGGGTTGGCAAACTACAACCCAAAGACTAAACCCTGCCTACTCCTGTAATTATAAATAATGATGTCCTGATGGCAGCCAGGTTCATTTGTTTACCTGGGGTCTATGACAAATTTTGCACCCCATCAGCAGAGCGTAGTAGGTGCTACAGAGACTTCTTGGCTCATAAATCCTAAAATATTTACTATCTAGCCCCCTTACAGAAAAAAAAAATTGAAAACCTTTACCCTAGCCCAGTAGTGAACTAAGGCACACATTCCACAACTGTTATCACTGAAAGCTCTAAAAGGTTTGCCATTACTGCCCTAGGCAATTTTTGAAAACTCAGGTATAGATAAGCCACTGCTTATTTGCTGCAGTCATTTTCTACATCATAGCTCATAGACTACTATCCCTAGGTAGCAGCAGCATTAAAAACTAGGCTCTGTGCTTAATGCTACATTGCATTTAATCCTCAGAGAAAACTTTTAATATAGCTACTTTTATTATCTCCATTTGACAGATCGGTAAACTAAAGCTTCCAGGTATTAAGAAATGTGACCAAAGCCACAAAACTGGCAAGTAGGGGGACTGGGATTTAAGTCTCAGCTGCCTGAAACTATAGCCTCTGCCATTATCTGTCATCATATGCCATATCCTCCAGCTTTCCCACCAAACTCCTATTTCAGCTCAAAATTCCAGATCTTTCTATACCCTATGTCTTAATGTCATAAGGACATACCTCTTGGCATCTCTTGCCTGGTACCCTTGGTTCTGTATATATATATATATACACACACACACAGATATATATCTTTGTATATAGATATCTGTATATATATATGAAAATATTCCAAAATTTTAAAAATCTGAAATCTTAAACACCTCTGATCCTAAGCATTTTGAATAAGAAATTATTTAAAATAGTAGAGAAGGTTAAAGAAATAGGTGGTACTGTCCCGACCTCAGCCGTCACGGGAGAAGGCAATGGTAAGTTCCTTGTGAGCAAGGACAAAACTTACATGCTTTACTATAGCATCAAATAAAGAGAGTAGAAAAAAGCCTAAGAAACAGCCACAAAAAGTCTCAGGAAGTGTTCTTCTGCATCTTTTCTCCTAGACCCCATTTAGAATGTGTATTAAAAAAAAAACTTGACTGTCTCCAAAAGAAAGGTTCTTCCTAAAGACAAGCACTGTAATGCACGGCTAACATCCCTTACAACAGATACAGTACCTCAGAGCACATATTTACTTAAGGAAAGTGATTTGTAGGTGTCACTACTCCTTTACAGATGGGACATTCAGCATCCAAAAGCCTCACCAGCAGTTCATTTCAGGTGGGGAAACATTGCTCCACCTAGTTCATGACTTAGGGGAGGTGTATGGCACGATTTCTGGAGATTTGTTGTGAAAACTAACATAGTTTACTATACCTGATAAAAGCCCAATAAGGAGCATCAATAACCAGCCAGAGAAAGCATCGCTCACACTGTGAATTAAGGCCCATGTCGACTCTTTGCTTTTATTGGTAATCTAGGGGAAAATGAAAAAAAATCAGTATATTCTCCATATACTCTTCCTTTACCTCAACATTGCTTAGTAAACAAATACAATGACAAATCACCTGGGAACAGAGACCCGCAGAAAGCTGCTTCTTACACAATCTTTAACTCAACCAAATTCAGCAGGAGTTTCGAGTCTTACTAAATTCTACCTTCATGTACAGCAGGTACACGCAACTTACACCTGGCCTGCCTGGGTCACACAGAGTGCAGAGGTTGTCTTGGGACACATATAGAATACATAATATGGTTAATATAAATAAATAATAAAACTTCCTTTTTATATCTGTTATTATAACATTTTAAAAAAGAGGGCAAGTGGCCTGCAGGCTTTGGGTTGAACACACCTTATTCACAGTTTGTAAAGCTCCCAAGGACCTTATTTAGGATTTCCTTATTTAGTTGCTAATTTCTTATAGCTGTCAACCTTTTCTGTTCATTATAGGGGTCTCACTTTCTGTCCAAAGGATAGTCACTTGAATCCCAGAAAATATTCTGATTGTCTTGCAAAGAATAAACAAACACAGGCTTATTTGAATAATGAAAGTACAATTTAAGATTTACTTCCTAGGGTGGTGATTCAAGTAAAACAAATCTCAAAACTTGATCCCACAAACCCCTAATTGTACATGGGGCACAGATTCTAAGTGGTATCAGCAATACTTCTCTTTCATTTTCATAAATCTGCAAGGCAGTATCTGAGCCTATCAGAGATACAGGAAGTTTTACCTTTTAGGTCTCACCTTTGTCAATTTAACCCTCAAGTGTCCATATCTTTACCACCACCATTCTGACAGCTGCATAGTTGTGCCCTTCTCTGTACCACTATTTACCCTCAAAACAGTTGTAGCTACCCCATCTTCCTCTACAACACCAAAAAATACCATAGTAAATTATGAAAAATTCAAAAGGAGTTTTAAAATGCATTCTGACTTATAAGTTTCCAATTTCAATGCTTGAAAACAGATGAAATTACATTTTTCCCTGTGACATTATTTCTTTTCTGATAATGAAGAGCTGATACTAAAAAAAGCCTCTGGACCACATTATAAATATACTTTAATAGGTTTTGGATTATTAATTGGCACCATTCATCTCAAATGCAACCATCAGTGAGAAATGTACCTTGTCATATCACAGGTGACTCATAATTTGAATAACATGTTGAATATACAATGGATGACAAACAACTCTAAAAGCAGGAATTCTAAAACCAGAAGAGTCTTAATTCTAAAGCCTGCCTCTTGACAGAATATTACGGATATCTTATGAAAAACATAAAAGAACTACAGAGAGAACATCATTTTGTGTAGTGATAACTCAACTCAGTGTAATTACTACAGTCCTGAGGATTAAGTAGGAATTTCTCAAAAACTGAACCCAGGACAACCTGACTCTCAGGTTCAGGTGCTTTAGAGAAAACCAGTCAGGAGCTGGGAAAGGCTTAAGAATGAAAAACAAAGGCTGTGGGCGTAGCTCAGTAGTAGAGCACTTATCTAGCATGTGTGAGGCCCTGGGTTCTGTCCCCAGACATCAAATTAGAAAAGAAAAGGAAAGGAAAGGAAAGGAAAGGAAAGGAAAGGAAAGGAAAGGAAAGGAAAGGAAAAAAAAGAAAAGAAAAGAGTAAAAAAAGTGAATTTCAAACTAGGTTTGAAAGTCCTATTCAACCCAATTATTCCTCTCCTGGGTATTTTTCCAGAATTGAAAACATCATACCACAGGGATATAAGTGCACCCATGTTTACAGCAGCACAATTTGTAATAGCTAGATCTTGGAAACAACCCAAATCCCATTGACTGAGGAATGGATAAAAACGATGTGGTATTTTTATGCAGTGGAGTACTACTCAACTATAAAGAAGGACAAACTCGAGGCTTTTATAGGTAAATGGATGCAACCTGAGACCATACTCATAAGTGAAATAAATCAGACTTGCATATGTAAACATCATATTGTCCCCTTAGGATAAAAAACTGAAAGAGTAAATAAGACCCAAAATGTACAATAGATTTTGTGAAAGTGAAAGGGGAAGAAACTGATCAAAAGGAAAGAACAACTAGGATGGGAGAAAGGAGAAAAGAAAAAAAAGACAAGATTACATATATATACAATATATGTATAAATATATATACACATATACACAAGATTGATAATCATACTACTAATCTCTGTTAGTTCATCAAAAGAAAGATTGTGCTTTCATTGTTTGATCATTTTTTCTTTTTTTGATCATTTTTTCATGCCTATATCTTATAATCTGAGTAACTGTTTTGAATATAATATGCAATATAGTAACCAGTGTTAATCTATTATATCGATTTGAAATTTTGTATCATTGTTTTTAGTCCTTTTTTGTTTTGTTTAAAAATTTTTAAAACAGTGAATTTCACCCAAATGCTCAGGAAATTTGCTTGGCTTTAAGAGGAGAAAATCATAAACTAAGGAAAGAATGGAGTCAGCTTAACAATCAAATTTTACATTTGGGATGCATGCAGCAGTAGTAAGGAAGAAAAAAAAATACTACTGCTACTGTGACCTGAAGAAAAGACTTGCTAGAGGATTATCTACTGAGAATCTCTAGGCTGGCTGGGGCTGGGCACGTGTCTTCTTAATAAGCTCTCCACTGTGGCCGGCCCTTAAACAAACTAGAAATTGTGATTTCCTAATTCAAATAGTACAAGGCAACAAGTTCAAAATAACCTTGGCAGACTACTCTGAAAAGTTTGCAAGGCACTTTGAAAAGAGACAAGGGAGGAAATTCTCTTACAAAATTCAAAAGAACCTGCATCAAAGCACAGGTACCATCTATTACCATCTAAGTATTCCCTATTACCTATCACATTAATGTCCTTAATCTGAATTTAATTGGTGTTGCAATTTTACTAGAGTTGAATGCATAAATTAATTGGACTTTACGGTTGCACAAGAAGAGAGAGAACCAAGTGCCATTTGTGGTCTGCAGGGAACGAGAACAAGAAGTCACCAAGAAGTAAGCCCTTCCTGTGAATCAGCCCCATGCGTGGGCTGCTGAGGAGAAGAATCAGATGCCAGCATCTTCCAGTACATGGGCTGGAAAACAAGAAAAGCCAACACATCCCCACATACCCCCAGCCCCCACCACCCCCATAAGCGACCAGCCGATCCAGAGAAACACAAGCTGCAATGATAGCTATTGAGGCAAAATATAATTTAATGCTTGTAGTATTTAGTGTTTCACTGACTTTGCAGGTCTAAAGCCGGTAGTCTGATCATCTATTCAGAGGATAACAATACGGCAATGTAGCATCTATGGGGATCTCCTTTTGAAGCTGGTAGCCATTGTTAACTCCCTATCATCTTGTTTTTAAGTCCTGTATAATTTTCATTATTTTGCTGGGTTGCGTTTTATTCTGTTTTGTTACGTTCGATTTTATTATATCCTATGGCATGGGCAGCTATTTCAAAGATAACAAGATATATTATGGTAGCCATTTTGGATTTACTATTATCTTGTTTTGAAGTCATTTATTGCATTCATTGTTTTGTTTTTATTCATTCTATTCGGTTCTGTTTTGTTTGATATTTACTATGTCTGAAATTATCTGCAGCTATTTTGAAGACAAGAGGCATTATGGTAACAATTGTTGATTTCCTATTGGTGTGAAGTCCTGTGTCACTTACACTAGTTTGTTTTGATTGGCTTTGTTCTGTTTTGTTTTGCTTGGCTTTATTCTCTTTAAAATAATTTTTTTTTTTAATTTAGAAAGAAGAGAACCACAAGCAGCTTTTCTTGTATGCTTCAGTAAATACTAGGGCTGTGAGAAATTTTTCATTTTATTCTTTTAAAAAGAACTCATTTGCTTTTCTTAGTTTGTTGTTGTTGTTGTTTGCAGCACCGGGGATCAAACTCACAACCTCATGCCTGTCAGACAGGCGCTTAAGCCACTGAGCCAAACTCCCAGTCCTAGTTCTTTTTTTTATTTATTTATTTTTTTTATTTTTTATTTATTTATTTTTTTTTTTTTTGCGACACCGGGGATTGAACTCACTGCCTCGCGCCTGCCAGACAGGCGCTTAAGTCACTGAGCCAAACTCCCGGCCCCGGTTTTTTGAGGCAGGGTCGCACTGTGTAGCTCAGGCTAGCCTTGCGCTCATGTTGTAGCCCAAGGCAGCCTCGAACTCACAATGCTCCTCCTACCTCAGCCTCCCGAGTGCTGGGATTAAAGGCGTGCACTGGCTTACTTTTCTTAGTTTTAAAAACCTTGCTTCAAGGGAAAAACTGTAAAAGGGAGATGAGATGAGGGAAGAAGATCTGTGACATTTATTTTGCCAGCCTCCCCCAAGATTGTTTTCAGCTGCACAGAGGAATTTATACTCATTCCAAGGCTGTAAGAATCTTTTTCAACCACATACTATGGGAAGATAAATCATCATGATAAATAATTATCTTTTGTCTTACCTCCCGGTGCCTATCCCGGTCTCGAGACTTCTCTCTCACCCAATCAATTGTGTTGAAATCATCATAGGTCCCCACACCAGGAATCGGCTCCTCCAAGAAGTCCATGATTCTATTTGAAGAAGCTATTCCTCCACTATTATAGAACTTGTTCCCTGTATTAAACAGGAAATAGACATTAGTACTTCTGACAGTCAACATTTTTTTTTTCTGGTACCAGGGATTGAACTTGGGACCTCATGCTTGCCAGGCAGGCGCTGTGACACTGAGCTATATCCCCAGCCTACACTCACCATTTTTAATATACTCTCCTTTCTAAACTCCAACAGGTAAGCCCATAAATTATTAGATGACTACGGTTAGGGTGTGCTAATGAAGTATATAATCACCCAGTGGGGACACTCATCACATTCAGAGGTTTCTGTGGTCTAACCTCAAACAATGAGTAGCTGATAAGTAGCTAAAGGCAGTGAGAATGAAAAGGGACAGATAGGAGTGATACTACAAAGAGAAATGAAGCAAGCCGATGTACAAAAGGAAACAGTTTATGGAACAAGAGACAGAAAGGGGCTTGGAGTAACTCAGGTAATGGTTTATGGGAGGGAGACAAAAGGGTCAAAGGTTATTGCAGGCATATCACATCAGAAATCATTTTACATTAATAGGGCAGGAATTCAGTCCTACGAGGTAGCTTTCGCCCAAGTAGGAACACCAAAGGAAGCATCTTGGTCTCTTCCAGGGTTAAGCTGGCTGGAACGTACCAATTTCCCTTCAATACGTGCAACACTTTGATTCCTGATATAATGGGCTTGTAGAAATTTTCCACGTATGTCAAACAGTCCACAATTTACATGTGCATTTAGAGAACAGTGCATGGCTCAATGATGATATGTCCTTCTCTGATCCTTCAACTAGAAGAAACATCCATTTGCCCACCTTCCATGATCCTTTATCTGCTTGACTTTCAGCACTCCCTTTACAATTACTTATGCATATATTTCGTCTTCCTTTCTAGACTAGAAGCTCTATGCTGGTAGTCCTATTTCTGATTCATCACTGTCTCCTCTACAGTGTCTTAATACATACCTGATACGCAATAAATACCAAATGAACCAAAATGTGTTTGATGAACAGCAGGGATGAGAGAGAAGTATTTAAACCAAGCAGTTGTACTCACATGTGATTAGTATTGCTTAACAAACTCATTCAAAATATTTGGGCAGTACCATCTGATAGGGCAATATTGCTATTAAACATAAAATATAAAACAGTATTGAGGAATTTATGCAAAAAACAGGAGGTGCAGAGTAACGCCATCATTTAATTCACCCAGTCAAAGCTCACATTTGCAGCACCAGCTTCGGCAGGTACAAGGCCTGGTCCAGATAATAAAATCCTCTGCAGAAAAGGCCCAAGTGGGCCTTAGCTGACTTCCTCTCCTGCATCTGCATGCCCACCTCTGCTAGAAACTCCTACCAGCCAGGCATGGCTGTGCATGCCTGTAATCACAGCACTCGGGAGGCTGAGGCAGGAGATCACCTCGAGTTTGAGGCCAGCCTGGGCTATATAGTTAGTACAGACCAGTCTGAACTGCATAGCAAAACCAACTGTCTCAAAAAGACAAAAAGAAAAAGAAAGAAAAAAAAAGAAACTCCTACCAGACACCATCAGCACTCCCATGGGGGTAAGTTTAATGAACACACCAAACTATATGTGGTTTGCCAATTGTAAGTCTTCCAAATACCTAATTCAGCATACTTTTTAGAAGCAACATACACATTTGACAGAAAAAGCTCAGCAGAGTCCAAATCATCTGGAGAGTGGGGGTGGGACAGGGGGATGACATGCAAGAGGTGAACAAGTTAATCTTAAAACCCCAAACCAAAGTCCTTTCCATATCTTTACCTGTACCTGGCTATAAAAGGGATGGCTGCTGAATCACCAGCCCAGCATTTCCTATCATGTCAGTGTCACACTGATAAAGATGAAAGCTGATGTGTTGAGAGCTTGGAGGAGAAAATCCAGTTAGGAGAGAAGTGCAAAAAGAGAAAGAGAGTAAATTATGGGGATGGGGGTCCAAGCTGTTTCAATTCTCAAGTCCAGTGCTGAGATGAACACAGGACACCAAACAACCAGAAATTGACTTTTTTTTAAGGCAGGTTAATGCTTCCTTTGAATTTACTCTGGTTTAAGAGTACTCTTTTCAGGAAGAAAAAAAAAAATTGTGAAGCTCGTTTCTAAAAGCATTCAATAGCTACCTAATGTTATATTAAATATCAAATAAGGCCCCCAGATTTAAAGATCTTAAGGCAAAATGAGGATCTGCAACAGCGTCCTGGCAGGAAAGAAAGAATCCTATTACATCACTAGGTAACATGAGCACCGCATCATCCTCCTTTGTCGTCGGTCTCCGGTTAGAGAGGCAATTGTCAGGCCCTTGCAAAGGGCGGGCAGTGATTAGAATCCTACTACAGATTGCTTGGAATTCTCCAGATCTCCTCCTCCCAGGGGCACGTTTCAGTCCTGGGTCAGGCTCAAGCCTGCTTACCTTCAATCACAGTTTCCTTTTTTTCTGTCTCAAAGAAGAAATAACCTTGACAGCCCACATTTGGTCATTTAGGTTGAGGCGCTTTAACAGAAAGAGCTCCGCTCTGGGGCACTTTAGAAGGGCACTTGCTGCGTTGTCTGCCTTTCACAGCAACAAACGCCACCTAAAGAGTCACCAGTGCTCCCGGCGGTCAGAGTGTGATGTCACTATTGGGATCACGTGACCAGACCCTTGGACCAGCCTTGGAAAAAAGAAGATTTTTAACCAAGCACAGACGCCTTAAAGATGTAGTCTCATCTAAATAAATGCCACCAAATGAAAGTCAGTTCAGAAAACAGGGCTCCAGACAAGTTTTGCTCTTCAGACCTCATTTAGCAAAAAGTCTGAGAAGGCAAAGTAGAAATGCCCAAAAACATTTTGAATTACAGGCATCCAAAGTTTAAAAAAAAAAAAGGTTATGGTGGTGGGGAATACTACAGAAAAGGCTTTTTAAAATGCACTGGATAGCAATAGCATGGGTAAAAATCTCACAAACATAATGCTGAATAAAAGAAAAGACTGCAGACACAAAAAGCACATAACATTACAAATCTATTCCTATAACTTTAAAAATAGACACACAAATTATACTGTTTTCAGATACAAATGCTTACATTATAAAGAGAAGGAAGAAAATGACAAATGTAAAGCTACCTACAGGAAGTCACTGGGAGAAGTGCATGGCAGAGGTGGGGCTTTCAGAATGCTGATCATTTGCCAAGATCTGGGCAGTGGTCACCCGAGTGACCATTTTAAAATTATTCTTTAAAGTGTATACATAGCATATATATCTCACTTTCTATATATACATTATAATTAAAGAAAAATGTTAGGCCAGATGCCTGTAATTCTGGCTAATTGGGAGGCTAGGGCAAGACATCACAAGCCCAGGAATTCAAGGCCAGCCTGAGAACTAGTCAGACCCCATCTTTTTTTTTAAAAGGTTATATTGAGGCTCAGGATACAGCTCAGTGGTAGAAAACACGCTTAATAGTGTAAGGCCCCGGGTTCAATCCCCAGTAAGGCATTTTTAAAAAAGAAAAATGTGAAGAACTGAATTGTATTTGAACTTGCCATATGAGATCAGCTCTTTAATTGCTCCTACTCACTTTGAAACTCCAGAATACAATCAAGATAATGAGCTGTTTCTTAGTAGTAGTATTCTCCTCCAAAAACTAAATCAACTCTATTCATCCAACCTGGGTAAAAGCAGCTATTGCAGCCCTGACAATACATTCACTACATTTCCATTATTTGAAAGGCTTACCCTTTCCTGGCCCTATTATGAAGGCTATTTTTAGACAGGTCTTAATTAATTGTGCAATAACATCAGTCCAGTAAAAAAAGAATAAAATTGCAATCTTCCAACTTCCTAACCGAATCAGCAGGATAGCCACTGTTAAGCATTAACTCAGTCACTCTGCGCTCCAATAATCAAACCATACATACAAGGCTTTGAAATGTTATTACCCTCATCAGGTTTTTCTTTTCTTTTCTTTCTTTTTTTTTTTTTTTTTTTTTTTTTTTTGGCTTTTTTGAGACAGGGTTTCACTGTGCCGTTTAGGCTGGCCTTGAACTCACTTTGGTAGCCCAGGCAGGCCCCTAATTTGCAGCAATCATCCTGCTTCAGCCTGAGTGCTGGGATTACAGGTGTGCACCACCATGCCCAGCTCTCATCAGTTTTAAAACTCAACACATTCTAAAACCTTAACACAACAAAACCTTATGAAATGTGAGGCATTACATGAAACCTATACATTTTCAGTCCATGGTTAATTATAATATCTCACTCTCTTGATGAAACAATATAGCATTAATGAGAATTTAAATTGGCAAATTGATATTAAGTAGAAACAAGTGGCAATACTCTAAAAAGCAACAGATTTAGTGATGCACTGAGTGACAGTCTGATACAATTGTGCAATAACATCAGTCCAGTAAACTTTTAGAAAATTATGCATATTATATTAAAAGAGGGTTACATACCCAACCCCACAAGGCTCTTTATGATGCTACCCTTTATTAAACAACTTTTTTGTTTGCTCGGGTTTTTTTCTTTTTTGAGATAGGGTCTCACTATGTAGTTCAGACTGGTCTTGAACTCACTATGTAGCCCTGGCTGGCCTTGAACTCGAGTGCTGGGATTACAGGCTTGTGCTACCATGCCCAGCTATTAAACAGTAAGCAGTATTTTATGTGTACTATCTGAACACCACTACAGAATTCAATTAGTTTCCATTTTTCTTTTCTTTTTTTTTTTTTTTTTTTTTTTTTTTTTTTTTTTTTTTTTTTTTTTTTTTTTTTTTTTTTTGCAGAGTAGGAGAGGCACTTGACACACTCTAGGCAAGTGCTCTAACACTGAGCTCCACCCCCAGTCCTCACTTAAATTATTTAATAAGCTTCATCTTGTCAGGATTATTTCACGTTTCACCGGGAAACCAGTACTTAGAAAATATATTAGTTTATGATCCTTAAAATCATATGTAGTTTTAGCAGGGTGTGGTAGTCCATGCCTATAATCCCAGCACTCGAAAGGCTGAGGCAGAAGGATCACCACGAGTTGAAGGCCAGCCTGAGCTACACAGCAAGTTCAAGACCAGTCTGAACTGCATAGCAAGGTGTCTCAAAAAAAGTGTAGCTCTACAGATTGTGTAGCTGGATCCATGTTAATAACTTTTAATGGAAGTTCAGATTTTTCTCAAAAGCTTCATTAGCACTTCTTGGGGAAAGACATTTTTATTCCATATAAAGTTACTTTGAGTACTAGAGAGGTGGTTTTCATACTAAAATGAGAAAATGAAGCACTGGTATTCCAAGCCTGATATGCTATATTTCTTTTATTGTTTTCTATCCTCCATTCTCTGCCAAATTTAGAAATTCTAGTATACTGTATGTTCATTATACAGATTGCTCAGTGTAGGTCTGCTATTATTACAAATATATACTTGTACTATACTGATATATTATGAACACAAGACAAAATGCTACCTACTTTTTAATGCATCCTAAGATAAAAACACAATAGAGTTCATGTTTTGGGGAAAGCAGAGTTATATGTCTAGAACACAAATCTAAACATATTATTTCACAGTTTCTACGTCATCAGTGGCTCCTACAGCAATGTTTTGAAAACTTTCAGCATATGAAGATGCTTTAATGGCCATTTGGCACAAGTGTGGGACAGGGATTTAAAAATATTCGTCATAATTTTTAGGATAGGAAAAATAAAATATTTAAAATATATATTGCCAGGCATGATGGCATAACTTGGGAGGCTGAGGAAGGAGAATGTCCATGAGTTGAAGGCCAGCCTATACTGTATAGCGACACCTTGTCCCAAAAGACTCCCCAAAATAAAATCTATAATAATGATGATGTAACAACACTGCTGACTTTTGAGTTTCATCAATAAGGAATTAAATTGCTTACACTCTTTCACAAGGGTATAAAGATGTCTGACTTGATGACAAATAGCTTAACCACTTACTAGTTCAATTATTTAAATATAGGATGATCAAAAACTGCATAATTTTCTGTCAATTTTTTAAGATAACACGAAATATTAAAATGACAATTTCATCAAATTTATTTAATACAAGAATCTACTGGTTGAAATGACACCCATCCGGGTGACACTCGGGATTTGCTACCGAGTGACAGGTAAACTGTTTAGTGGTTAAGCTATTGATCATATTCCATGTTTGGTTGGTTTCTTTTATTAGTATGTTTAAATGTAACAGAAAGAGTAAATTAGTAAAACAGTAGTCAGGAATGGCAGCAGAGGCTGGGCATAATTTCAGCACTCAGGGAGGCTGAGGCAGAAAGATCACAAACAGTCCATCCTAGGCAACTTAGAGTATTAGTAAGACCCTGTTTCAGAAAATAGTGATAAAAAAAGTTAAGAATGTAGCTCAGTGTGAAGGCCCTGGGTTCAACCCCTAGTACCACACACACACACACACACACACACACACACACAGAAAAAAGAAAAGCAAAGCAAAAAGATTGGCAGGCCAGGTGTGGCAGCACACTCCTGTAATCCCAGCACTCAGGAAACTGAGGCAAGTTTGAGGCCAGTCTGGGCTACACAGTAAGTTCAAGGCCAGCCTAAGCTACATAGTGAGATGCTGTCTCCAAAAAAAAAAAAAAACAAAAAACAATAAAACAAAACAAAACAAAACAAAAGCAGGACTAACTAGTGAGGTACAAACAAAGCAAAAAATGCAAAGGGTTTTTCAAAAAAAAACAGCCTATTCAGAGTTAAGCTTCTGGTGTGTAAAAGTGTTGCCAAGGAAAGCAGAGTTAAGCAAGGAGCCTAAATGTCAGTTGAGTACTAGATTTTTGCCTCTAATAGGAAAAAAGTAAAACAGCAAGTTTTGAAGGCATTTAATATATTCAAAAATAATTTAATGCTCTAGCAGGAAAATGATTCAAGTTAAGGTACAACTATATTTTAACTTGAAAGATAGATGAAAGAGGCTAATTTGCATTGCCTGAGGCCAAGAAAACATAGAAAAGGAGTCAGAAAAACAGTCAATATTGAAAGAGCCTTCCCCAGTACATTATGCTTCGGTCTAAAGACTTAACAATAGGCCTTCAGGAGTACTGCCTGATCTAGGATACACATAAATGAACACATTTAACCTTTATCTCATTATTGAAACCTCTTTCTATTTTTTTCTAAAAATCACCTGATGCTTAAAACTAGAAAACCTCTTAAAATACACAAAAACAAATTCTGATTTGAGAATGTTTATTACCATCCCTCACCAATGAACCATTTGAAATTTACCTGGGGAGCTAAACAGTAACTGATTAAGTGAATTAGTTAAACAATAACAAAAACAAGGAGGAAAAGGACAGAAAGAAATCAAGTGCATAGACCTTGAAGTACTGTTTTAGTAATATCACAGCTACCTGGGGTGCCCACCTGTTGCCAATAGCCTAAAGAAATAAGCACTCAAGGAAATAGACTGGTTCTAACTATTGGTATTCATCATGAGAATGGGAAATTGTCTCTTCTAAAAATGTATTTCAGTTTTAAAGGGATATATTGTATTTTTTCAAGGCCAGAACTATATCTACAAAAGATTCAACATTATGCCTTGCACACATCAACAGATGCTTCTCCCATGGTCATTTAAACCTTACCTCCATTCAACAGCAAGTACTAAGAGCCTATTGTGTGCCACCTCTCACTTCCATACCTAGACTCGTCCCTCCGCTTGTTTTTTTTAACTGGTTCATCCATTCCAGTTCTCCCATTAAGTCATAAACTCCTTCACAAGCCCATTTCACCTACATTTCTGAGAATACAGTACAGCTTAAGATCTAATAGTCAACATTTGTGGGATTTTCTTTTTGTATCTAGCTATTTGTGCCTCTTTTTTTAAGTTTTGTTTTGTTTTCAGACAGGGTTTTGCTCTGTAGTCTAGACTAGCCTCAAACTCATGCCATCCTTCTGCCTCAGCCTCTGAGTGCTGGGATTACAGGTGCATGCCACCATGCCTAACAGTCCTATTTTGCTCTCTATTTTGATTTCTTACTTATCCAAATCCAGTAGACAAAAAGCAAATGTTGGTGGAATAACCTTCCCTTCTAAGCTCTGGCAATACTTACTGATGGACCATGCTATGTTTTAATATATTGTCTTAGTTTGACTCTGGAATGCTTATTCAGGAAGTGTATTCTGTTGGTATGAATTTGTATGCCATACTGGTTGTCAAATACTGAAATACTTCTGTAGGTATAAATAAATAACCTCTTTCTCAGAAACCGTCATCCCCAGTGCCCCACTTTCCTCTAGAAACTCTAGAACTTTTTCAGGATTCAGCAGCTAATATCTCAGGGCTCCCCAGGACAGTGTTCCAGGGCAGCATTTGACATCCATGCTGATTAATCAGTGTATTATGTTGATTTGAATATCACTCCTGCACTCATCTCTTTAGGGATCAACTGCCTTGGTTCCTGTTCACAGTAGGTTAAAACCTGCAGGTGTCCAAGATACAAGAAGGTCGCTAAGATAGAAACCCTTTACCCTAGCTCTGCTAAAAACTATAAAATAAAAGTGGTGAGCTGGGCATGATAGCAGAAGCCTGTAATCCCAGCGCTCAGAAAGCTGAGGCAGAGGATTGCCATGAGTTTGAGGCCAGCCTGGGCTGCAGAGTAATTTCAAGGCCAGCATGAACTACATAGAGAGATCCTGTCTCAAAAAATAACAACATAACATAACATAACATAAAAATAAAAGGAGGGGAGAGATACAGGTAATGGAACTCCAAAATGTAAACAAATCTATATCATACACAATTTGAAATGGTGTTTTAGAGTTATTAGAAGTATATAGGAAAGTGAAGCATAACAGAAAAGGATAGGGAAAACTTGAGAGACATGCATGAATCTACATTCTTACACCACCTTCTGACTTCCACTGGACACAGCCCTATTCCTTGGATTTCAGACATTAGTTTGGTATCTATGCCTTTTATGCCTCCTATTCTCAACATCTCTAATCTGTAAATTCCCTGCTGGATTTCACCACCGGTAGAACCATGGTGCTACCTGCCATAATGAGAACAATTTCAGCTTGATATTCTCAAGCTCCTACTGAGTAAAAATGCCAGAAATCAATGAAGAACTGGAAGGTTTATCAAAGCTGCTGACAGGGCTGTCCATATAAAGTAAATGGCCCTATGTTCCATTATTTATTCCTTATTTCTTCCTTCTCAAATTTACTCATTTATGAGACTGAAAAGAGGATGAGGAACATAATGGATAGAAGACACTACTTTAAAATACACATCACATACCACAGTGTTAGGAAATCCTTTGGGTAGAATGACTCTGCCTAATAACTTGCAATTCTTGTTTCAAAAGCAGTAGAGAGACGGGACTTGGAAAGAGAAGACATATACTCTGGGAGGCAGACCACTAGGATATTTAGGGACAGATCAAGTAATAGTTTCTAATAAAGACTAATGAAGAGGGCTTATTCAGTTTGTCAATGAAACTCAATGGGAAGAAAGTCTTTGTGATCAGACAGACTTACCCAGCAGTGCAAAGATAAGAATTTTCTAATCCTTGCTCACTCATTGTAGTACTTTAGTCAACCACCTTAATCTTGGTGGGTTTACAATTTGTCATCTGCAAAATGATGGGGTATTAGCAAGTATGACAGACTCCTTCCAAATTTGTGCTCTATTATGTTAGCTATGATTTTTAAATTTTGGTCACATATATATTGCATGGAATGACTTTGGATGGGGGATAGGATTCGGTATGTAGTTTAGGCTGGCCTCAAACTACTGTGATCCTCCTGATCCTCCTGACTCAACCTCAAATACTGGGATCACAGCCTTGCACCATCACAGCTGCGGCTGCCTGGAATGACTTCTGAAAGGACCTTATCTTTGAGGAATTCCAAATGGTGCTGTGTATACAGTAAGCACTGATTTAAGAGAGTTCCATTCCAGGAGAATGTTTGTAAGTCAGATTTGTTAACTCTGACAGTCTTACACTATATTTTCACTTTTGTTTCCATATTTATTGCTTTGCACTACCTAGCAGTCCCTTCCACATCACCACTGCTTTTCCTCTCGCTTCCAGACATACTGGGCTCTGGCTGAGCACTACACTATTGCACAGTGTCAAATTGTACAGTAAGCACACAGCAGCACAACAGTGACAATGTTCAACAGACACATGAGCCACTTCCATGATTTGCTTGCATCCGTAATTCGAGATCTGTTAATATCTGTGAAAGTTCACAACTTGAATATTTTGTAAGTTGGGGTCTTACCGTAGTTTCCTGAGAGCACACTTCTAGCAAGAACACAAAGTGGTGCTATCAATCTTTACAAAATATTTATCAGCGAAGTAGAGGTCAACACTATTGCTCACTGGGCCCCAACATTTCTGCCATTTGGCTAACTAGAACTATACTAATATGACTACAGTATCTCTGGAGCACCTGGTAACCACAGACCCTAAAAACATGCAGCCTATTCCCCTGAGGCATTTCAGCAACTGTTTCCTCTACCAATTGAAACAAAGAGGAGTGAAAAATAATCCACTCAGGAATTACAGTACTACCAAGGAATCGCTAAAATATTATACTGTATTTCCTTCAAGAAGGGACCAAAAAAAAGAAGAAGAAGAAGAAGAAGAAGAAGAAGAAGAAGAAGAAGAAGAAGAAGAAGAAACAAAAGAGACCAAAGCAGCTTTACTGATTGAAAAGTAAATGGAGGGCTCTTGAATTTGGCTCCTGCAAGTAAACAGCTTAGAAATTATAGTACCTATCCTTAAAACAAGAAAAAGTTAGAAAAACTGAAAAATTAATGATTTTTTTCCCAGGCCCTTCAGAGGACTGAGATTGCCAAGGAAACTGACACCCCAAAATCTGAAGACATAAGCTAATTCAGAGACACAAATGAGATTTGCTTACCTAGAGTAGAAAAGGTTGACATCGTAATTAACTTGGATGGAATGCTGATGCCTGTGTGTGGACTAGCAGGAGTCTGAGATTCTCCAGAGTCTACAAAACTCCAGAGGTCCATGATACTCGGGCTCCCACACCAAAGCTCTACTTTAGCTACACTAAACTCTCACAGGGAAAATGTAAGAAGATCCCTTCCTGTCTATGACTAGGGGAGGGGAAGAGTAATCAGTTGTGAAATAGGTCCAGAGTTTTCTTCATAACAAAAGTCTGTGCTCCAGGGAAAATAGTTCTACTCAGCCCAAGCCCTATCGCAGTTGGGGGAAGGGCATCCTTATCTTTGCGAGCTTTTCAATCTTACCTAAGGGGAAAAACATACTCCCCCCTGAGTGTGAGTCTTCAAGGAAGTAGATTATGTGAAGGACTGGAGTAAACGCAAGGAAAACAAAAGCCATACCGCTGGAGAAAAGTTTGTGAAGATCACAGCCACGAGGCACAGTCCCAATAAAACACCAAGAATTAATCAGAAGATTATAAAACTGCCAGGTGTGTGGTGTACGCCTGTATTCCCAGCACTTGGGAGTCTGAGGCAAAAGGATCGCCTGGAGTTCCAGGCCAGCCTGGGCTACATAGTGAGCTCAAAGCCAGCCTGAACTACACAGCAAGACTGGGTCTCAAAAAATATACAGATTGTAAAATTACTTCTTCCTGAGCCAGGTGTGGTGGCGCATGCTTGCAATCCCAACACTCAGGAGGCTGAGGCAGGACGATCACCTGGAGTTCAAGGCCAGTCTGGGCTACATAGTGAGTCCAGGCCAAACTGAACTACATAGTGAGACTCTGTTTCATAAAACCAAACAAAACAAAAACAAAATTACTTTTTCCTCATACTTTGCCACTACACCAACAATGCTTTAGTATAACAGTAAATGACAGTTTAGAGAGTTGCAAGACATGGACCCTCTAAGAGGACTGATATAGAGGAAAACTCAGAATCAAGAAGGACAAGCCAGAGACACTACAGGAATTTGACCTCTCTGATAATTAGTTATACCAAGTAGTAAGTACAACCCACCTCCTAGCCATATTGCCATAAATTCTAACAATAAAATTAAAGTAAAAACAAGTAAAAAAAATCTTGAAAATTCCCTAAATAACAGGAAATTAAACAATGGATTTCCAGGGGACCGGGCATATAGCTCAGCAGCACAGCCTGCCTGGTAAGCACAAGGTGTTGAGTTCAATCCTTGGTACCAAAATAAATAAATAAATAAATAAATAAAAATAAACAATGGATTTCCAAAGAACAAATGGGTCAAAATGGCCTCAAGGCAAATTTTAAAATATTTTGAAGTAAATGAAAATACAACATATCAAAATTTGTGGGATATATAAGAACAGTGCTTAGAGGGAAATTTATAGCATTTTGAGGACATATTACAAAATAAGAAAGACCCAAAATCAATATGCTAAGCTTCTATATACTTTCGGAAGATAGTTTCACTGGGAAGTCTACCAAACACGTAAGGAAGAAATAATATCATTGTTTTAATAATCTCTTCCAGAAAATAGCAGCAGTATGAAAACTTCCTTACTCTATGAGTTCAACATTACTCCATATGAAAACCAAATAAAATATTAAAAGAAAGCAAAACTGTAAGTAGGGCACGGTAGTGCATGTCTATGCTCACCAATTCTGAGAGATTAAAGCAGAAAGACTGCAAGTTCAAGCTCAGCATGGGCAATTTAGGGGATTGTTACAGACAGCTAAATTAGATAGAAATATTACAGGCAGTCAAATAGGGCTAGGCCCTCAAAGGAGCCATGCAGACCAGCTACCTTGCAATCTTGGAGGAGACCTGCCACTGTGGGCCAGACCTCCAGACAAAAGATAAAACAAATGCATCCACATACTTCCTAAAGATAAACATCAGGGATTGATATTCTAAATAGGTCTCTATCACCTTGAAGAAGCCAGGAGGAGCCACTAACCCAAACCCCTACAGGAAAAGGCACGGCTTTGTATTCCTTCCTGCTTGCTACATGACTCGCTTCCCCCTTTCATCCTGATTTAATCAATTTTACCTGAGCAGTTATACTCATAATCTGTCCCACCTCATGTCCACCTTGCGATTTCCCATTTTTCCCCACCTTGGACCTGCCTTGCCTTGTGGTTTTGCTCTATAAAATCCCTAGAAAAGGCAGGGTCGCACTCTGGACACCTTCTCTCTCTCAGACAGAAGCGTTCTTTCTCTCAGTAAATATATTGTGCTCTTAACCTCTGTTTTTCCTAAAATTTACTCTTCGATTTTAGAGAACACAAACTCGTACCAGACATCTAGCAGGGTCAGAGTTTCTTTCCCTTATATCAATATGGTCTCAAAATTAGAAATCAAATAGAGCTGGGGATGTAGCTCAGTGTAAGGACCCTGGTTTCAAGTTCCCAATACAAAACAAAACATCAAAACAACAACTACAGGCCAATATATCCCATGAACACAGATAAAACTCTTCAAAACTCTTCAAAAAATATTAGCAAACAACATCCAACAAGCCCTGCATGATGACACCCTGTAATTCCAGCATTCTGGGAGGCTGAGGAGAATTGCAAATTAGAGATCAGTCTGGGCAGCTTAGTGACTCAGTGAGACTCTGTCTCTAAATAAAAAATAAAAAGGGGTGGGGCTATAGCTCAGTTCAAAGACCCCAAGTTCAATCACCAGTTCCACAAAATATAATAAATAAATACAACAATGTATACATAAAAAGAATTACACACCACAACCAAGTGAGATTTATTCCAGGTATGTGAATCTTGTTCAACATTCCAAAAATCCTTATAATCCAACATATCAGTAGGTTTATGAAGAAAAATCATGATTATATCAACTGACATCAGAAAACATTTGACAATAACGCAACAACACTTTCATGGTTAAAAAATGTCAACAAACTAAGAATAAAGGCTAATTTCTTTAAATTTTTATTTTATTCCCCTGATTGACATGTTTTGAAATTTAGTTTTAGAGGTTTTTTCTTTTTTTTCTTGAAATAAAATGGATTTGAAAAAAAATTATTTTGTTGGTACATTTTAGAAATAAATAATGATAACATTCATCATAGGAAATTAGTACCTGTACATGATATATCTTGTTTCATTTTTCTTCCATTCCCCTCCCCTCCCTTCAACCCTCTTCCCCTCCTTATTTACAAAAGCTGTTTTTATTTTTTCCTTCTTTTTTATTCTTATCCCCTCTTTCCTTCCCCCCTCCCTCCTCTAAATGGTAATTTCTTTTTTTTTTTTTTTTTTTTTTTTTTTTTTTTTTTTTTTTTTTTTTTTTTTTTTTTTTTTTTTTTTTTTTTTTTTTTTTTTTTTTTTGTACCGGAGATTGAACTCATGACCTTGCACTTGCCAAGCAGGCACTTGTGCCACTGAGCTTTTTTGTCTTTTTGAGATGGGGTTTCACTATGCAGTTCATGCTGGCCTTGGATTCACTTTGTAGCCCAGGCTGGCCTTGAACTTGCAGCAATACTCTTGCCTTAGTCTCCTCAATGCTGGGATTAAAGGTATGTGCCACCATGCCCGGCCAATAAAGGGTAATTTCTTCAATTTAATAAAGAACATCTACCTAAAATACCTACAAATAACAGCATACTCAGTGGTAAGAAGCTAGACTCTTTCCCAGAAAAATCAGGAACAAAGTAAGCATGTCTTCTGTTATTCATCTGTCAACATCTTACCTGGTTAAAAAGGACAATGAAGGGCTGGGAGTTTGGCTCAGTGGCTTAAGCGCCTGCCCTGGCAGTTGCGAGGTTGTAAGTTGGATCCCCAGTGCCGCAATAAAAAGGACAATGAAAGGAAATAAAAGGTATACAGATGAAAAAAGAAATAAAACTGTATTTATTCACAGATGACTTGACTATCAATTTAAAAAATTCCGGAATCCTGAGGAAATCCCTAAAGGGGGAAGAAACAGCCTTGTGAAATTAATAAAGAGAATATGTAGTAAGAGCACAAGATATACGATGGACATACAAAAATAAGTTGCTTTCTCTATGTTGTTAATGGACTAGAATTACAAATTTTATTATTTATTTAGTTAGTTAGTTAGTTAGTTACGGGGATCAAACTCACAACCTTGTGCCTGCCAGGCAGGTGCTTACGCCATTGAACTAAATTGCTGGCCCTAGAATTACAAATTTTAAAAATACTATTTACAATAGTACCTCCAAATAAAATAAGTAGGTATAATCTAAGAAAAAAGTATATAGGACCAGGTGTGGTGGTACACTCCTGCCACCCCAGCACTCAGAGGCTGAGGCATGAGGATCACAAGTTTGAAGTCAGCTTGGGCTTCATAATGAATTCAAGGCCAGCCTGGACTACATAGCAAGAGTCTGTCTCAAAAAATGAGAAGAAAATAAAACATGTATAGGATTCATATCCAGAAAAGTACAAATATTGATGGAAGGAATCGAAGATCTAAATAAATATAGTAAATATTTTATTCATTGAATGACTCAGTATGATTAAGATCCCAATCCTTCACAACCTAATCACAATCCCACTCTAAACTCAAACAAGTTATATTGTAGCTAGTATAAATTTATTCCAAAGCCCCTACGGTTAGCAAAACATCTAGAGTAGCTAACACAGTACTGCAGATGAACAAAGCTGGAGGACTCACAATACCTAATTTCAAGATTTAATATAAAGTTATAGTAATCAAGACAAGACAGCAGGCTATGTCAAAAGAAAAGATGTATAAACCAGGAGAACCAACAGAGACCCCAGAAATAGATCCACACAAATACAGTCAACTAATACTTGATGAATGTGCAAAGGCAATTCAATAGAGAAAGGACATTGTTTTCAACAATCTGTGCTGCAAAGATTGGGCATACATATGTGAAAAAGAGACCTACAGGCATGCAAACTTGTAGTACCAACTACTCAAAAGGCCAAGCCTTTGAGTTTGAGCCTATGAGCTTGAGGAAAACATAGACGACTTAGTGAGAGCTTGTCTCAGGAAATGGAGGGAGGGAGGAAAAGGAGAAAAAAAGAGGACCTAGACAAAGACTTTTACCTTTCATAAAAATTAACTCATAACTGAAAGAAAATCTATCTATGTATATAAAAAATTAGTTAAGATAGTTAAAGAAAAATTTTTAGTGAAAAGTAGTTTTCACAGGGTCATTTTCAGATTTCATTTTTAATATGAAATGTTTTTTTGAAAATAATAGAGCAATCATACCAAAACAAGATAGTAATATAGCTGGTTTCTCTTGATTCATTGAGGGGAAAGTTTTGTGCTAATAATTTTCTGGACAATGTTTCATGTCTATATCTTACACCCTAAACAACTGCTGTGAATATAACAATATGCAATGTGCTAATTATTGTTACTTTCCTATTGGCTTGTTGTGAAATTCTGTCTTACTTTAATTTCTTACTTTTCTTCTGTTTAAAAAATAAATAAAAAATAATAAAAAAATAAAAATAATAAAAAAATAAAAATTAACTCAAAGTGGAAAACTATCCAAAATGTAAGATGCAAAACTGTAAAACTTCTGAGAAATAGCATATGAGAAAATCTACATGATTCCAGGTTTGGTGATGACTTTTTAGATACAATGCCAACAGGATGAGCCATAAAAGAAAAAAAAAACTGGTAAGTTAGACTTCATTAAAATTAAAAATTTCACCCAGGCCTGGCAGCACATGCCTATAATCCCAGCACTCAGGAGGCTGAAGCAGTAGGATTGCCACGAGTTCCAGCCCAGCCTAAAACACATAGCAAAACTCTGCCTCAAAAAAAATTAAAATTTCATGGGTTGCTGGTATAGCTCAGTGGTAGTGTTTACCTACAATGTATGAAGCCCTAGTTTTGAACCCCGGCACTTACACACACACACACACACACACACACGTGCACACAATACCAAAATTTAAAATCTCAAATTGGGTGTATAACTCAGTGGTAGAACACTTTCCTAGCATGAATAAAGCCCTGAGTTTGAACCCAAGTACCACAGTGGAGAACCTGGCAAACAGTAAATCAGCCAGTCCATCAATGTTACAATCAACAGCAAAAAGCCATGATACGGTAACATGATAAGTCCATTAAATGTGACATTCCAGATAAGACAGCAGGTAAACACTAAGGAAATCTGAATGATGTGTTTTAGCTAATATAAAAATAAATAGGGGAAAGATTAGAAGTTATTAATCCTAAAATCTACACATTTTCCTACGAAGTAGTTTAAAGAAAATCTTTTAAAGCCTATGAACAACATCATAGGAGTCATTTTTAAGACTCAGCACATGACATGGCATGGTTTATGGGCCCACAGAGCTAGGGCTGTTTTTTTTTTTTGTTTTCAAATTAAAAAAGTAAAGGCCATTTTCCCAGACTAAATTTAGGGAACTTTCAGTATTGTGGGGATGATGGTTCCAAAGTACTTTCTCTTCTCTGTACACAATCCGCACAGTTGCATGAGGAAAACCTGAGGTTATGACGGTGGGTTTTTCCATATGCTGGAGCCCAAGACATTTGCCTTCATTGTTAGTTTGTCCCTGAAGAAAAACTTTTTACAGTGTGGTAGAGCAAACCAAAGTTAATCCACAAGTGAACTTGGTGGATTTCAAGCCCCATCATGTTTTTTATTCTAGCACATTTGATGATTAGGATTTTTTTCTTCTCTGGGACACTGGGAGATAATGATGAAACTCAGCAAGTGGTATGGGGAAGCCAAGCCCAGCCCACAGTAAACTTAGGCTTTGAAGTCATCCCTGTTTCATTTCTATTTTATTCCACAAATCTAATTGGTCCTATCGATTTTCCCTCTGAAATTTGTCCAGAACTACTATTTCTCCCTTTCTGTTCCTATTGTCTTCATTCAGCCCTTTTGATCTCCTGGCTAGATTTGTGTTTGTTTGCTTGCTTCCTTGTTTGTTTCTTGAGACAGGTTCTCTCTATGTAGTTCAGGTTGGCATAGAGCTCACTGCATATCTCAGGTTGGCTCTGAACTTGCAATAAGCCTCCTGCCTCAGCCTCCTGAATGCTGGAATTATAGCAATATGCCAATATGCTCGGATATTGCTTAGATTTTTAAAAAATAACAGCCTAGATTTCTGTATATGGCTTTATAATCTTGTACTATGAACTTGCTAAAGCTGCTTGTTTGTTCTATTGATTTTTTGTAGGTTCTTTGCAAATAAAAAAAACAATAACAGTTAGTCTGTGCTTATGATAATTAGCTTAATAAAGACTTATAAAATGAATAAATATGATGCTCTCAAAAAAAGAAAGAAAAACAGTTTTAAAAAAACAATAATAGTTTCACTGGTCTCCCAAGCTCCAATGACACTTTCCCTCATTCCACCATCCAGGTTGCCAAGTCTTAAAAACTCAAATTTGATCACATCTTTCCTCTGCTTTTAAATCATGTAATGATGTATTGGTTATAAGATAAGGTCCCAAAATGTAGACAGTGTAACCCTGCCTAGATTTCTAGATAGAGAACCTGCCATAACTCTCGCTGTCTTTCCTTCTACTGCAGCTAACACCACCCTTCCTACCCCAAATGCCATAGACCTTAGATACACAGACTCCGTGTTTCTAGAATTCAAAAGGCATTCTCCATGCCTCTGTGCCTTTACCTGCGTTGCACCCTCTGTCAGAAATGTCTTCTCATTCAATGGTTAAGGCACACTGGGTAAAAACACAAGGAGGCGAGGGAAAGAATGGAATCAAAGAACATTATTAAAATGGCACAGTACTCAGCTCACATCTGAGTATTCCATAAATACTGAATGAATGAACAAATGAATGAATGCAATGTTGGCCAAGAGGCAGAGGCAGGCAAGTGAGAACAGATGGACTCTGACAACAGCTGAATGTTTCCCTATTTTCTTCCCCCTCTGCTGCTTTCAGATCTCTGTGTTTATGTTTCTTCTAGACTACTATAACACTACCTCAGATGCAGTTAGTCATGCCATGCATAATTTATTTATTCATTCCTCATAAATCAATTCCTCTAGCCATCTGGAAAACAAAAACGACTTTCACTGCCTTTCAAGTTCCCTCTAACTAATCTTTTTAGTATGTGCTATTGTGCCCAGTACAAAATGTAGTATTTTATGCACCACCACATATCAAGTATTTTGCTTTTTTGACTGTTATTGTCTTTATGAGGAAATTCCATGCTAACATATTAAGTAAAGTAAGGATAATTCAAAGGCAAAGCAAGAAAACTGCATCAGTAAATGGATGGATTTTGTTTAGAGCTCATGGAAAGCATCCTCATTATTTCAGTCAGATCTTGTAAACCACAAGCAATCATTCTCCTATAAAAGTGAGTGAAAAGTGATGAAGAACTACTCATGTAAAAACACATGCCACAATTATAGGCATTGTCAAAAATCTTGTTCTGCCTCAGTTTTTTAGTTTATGAAATGGGAATAATACAGTCTCTTGCCCCAATCATCTACGAAAAGTAATGTAAATACAAAAAAAAAAGCACACTGGTTTCCAGGTATGGTGGAACACACCTGTAATCTCAGCTACTTGGGATGTTGAAGCAAGATGGTCACAAGTTCAAGGCCAGTGTGGGCAATTTAGAGAGTTCCTGGTTCAAAATAAAAATGGCTCAGGATCTGGCTTAGCACTCCTGGATTGAATACCTAATACTGCAACAACAACAGCAATAACAACAAAGAATTTTGTTGATGCTGATGCTAGATTAAGTTCATTTTCTGTTAGAAACTATAATGATTAAGCTAGGCCACTCTGGTCTAGCAGAAGGCTTAAACATAGGTTTCAGTTTAAAGATAACTAACCACTTTCCTAGAGCCACTGAGAGTTAGAACTGACTCACAATGCTTACAAATACATGTAAGTGGAAGTGATATGCAGACACTATTCCCTGTTGTAGAAGTAGGCAAATATGAAAAAAGATTTAATATCAAACCATGAGCACCTCTCTCATGAACTTTAAATTAGAGACTATCTCCTGCTGTTACTTGCCTGAGCTATATTTCCTAGGTAAATTTCTCATTATCCTTTTTAATCTATGGATTTTACACTGCTATGTTCAGTCCAAGTTTGTCATCTTCTCAAAGCAGCCTTACTTGACTTGCCTAACTAAAGTATTACTCCCTTGCTACCATCTATTCTCTTTTTATTTCCATCCTAGTACTTACCACAGTGGGTAATTAACTATGTAATCTGGCTACAATTTTCCCTCCATATCCACAGGTTCCACATTTGTGGATTCAACCATAAACTGAAAAAAAAATCTTTTTTAAAAACTGTGTCCGAGCAGGGCACGGTAGCACATGCCTAGAACCAGTACTCTGGGAGACTAAGGCAAGAGGACTGCAAGTATGAGCCCAGCCTGGACAATTTAGGGACTTAGAGAGATCGTGTCTACAAATAAAAAAATTCTAAAAAGGGCTGAAGCTATAGCTC
The DNA here is from genome assembly GCA_004363535.1 of Dasyprocta punctata. NCBI lineage: Eukaryota > Metazoa > Chordata > Mammalia > Rodentia > Dasyproctidae > Dasyprocta > Dasyprocta punctata. Next base: position 13,102 of record RJWM01015835.1, on the reverse strand, counting down.
AATGTGAAAACCCTGGGTTCAATCCCTAGTGGAAAAACAAAAACACACAAAATAAGCACACATACAGAAAACAACAAAAAATTGTGTCTGTAATGAATACAGTCTCTTTTCTTGTCATTATTCTCTAAACAATACAATGATTTACATAGCATTTATTTTGTATTAGGTATTATAAGTAATCTAGAGATGATTTAAAGTATATGGGAGGATGTGCTTAGGTTCTGTGCAAATACCATGCCATTTTACATGAAGGTTGCAAGCATCAAGAGATTTTGGTATCCTTGGGGTTCCTAGAACAAGTACTCCTTAAATACCAAGGGATGGCTGTATTTATTCATTAACTATTTTACCCTATTAGATCTAAGATCCAAGGGACTATCTGTCTTAATCCCACTACTCTGTATCCCCAGTATCTACAACAGTGTCTTATTCATACTAGGTGCTCAAAAAATTATTTGTTGAGTGAATGGTTGAAGGAGCTTTATCCTCACAGTTAACAGTAAGGTTAACTCAAACATCTTATCATGACATTGAAGGCTACAACTTGCTTATTTAGGCTTACAGTCTGCCTTGTTACACCTCTGTATGTTACGCCCGTTTCTGTCTCTGCAAAAGCTTGCTTTTTGTCTGGAATGCTTTTCATACTAATCTTTCAAAGTCCTGCTCTAATACAACTTTTCTGAGAACTCTTCTCCCATCCTTAACAGAGACACAGATACAAACTGATGAAATAATCCCTCTGCTAACTTACTCTAACAACTGTATAGCATTTATAAAATAGGATTCTAGCAATAATAATAATAATAATAATAATAATGCTTCATTGGTACTTTGGTTCATGAACTTATTTCTGTGATTCTGGTCACAGAATTTGTTCTGACCAGAATTGTGGAACAAATTCTACGACCATAATTGTGGAAAGAATTAAGTTCATGAACCGAGGTACCACTGTAATAGCTAACTTTTTTGGAGACAGGATCTCACTATGTTGTCCAGCCTAGCTTCAAACTTCTGGGATCAAATGATCCATCTACCTCAGCCTCCCAAGTGCTGAGACAACAGGCACACTACAACTCCTGCCTGATACCTTACATTTTATTGAGCATATAGCTCCATGCCAGGTATAATTATGAGTGCCTGATACATATTTCTCATATAATCATGAAAACAACTCTAAGAGGCATTATTTATAAGTACTTTTGGGGAGGCAGTACTAGAGACTGTACCCAGGGCCTTCACATTGATCTACACAGCCAGCCCTTTTTAAATTTTATTTAGAGGCAGAGTCTTGCCAAATTATTAAATTGCCCAAAATAGGCTTGACTTGTAATCCTCCTGCCTCAGCCTCCCAGAGTACTGGTATGACACTCATGTGCCACTATGCCCAGGTATTATAAGTACTTTGTGTAGCTGTTTAACTAGATAGAATTAATTACATGGAGGTAGGGATAGTGTCTGAAAGCCTTGTTAATTCCCAGATCCTAGCAATGTGTCTACAAAGTTATATGCCCTTAATATGAATTTGCTAAGTAATGATTTCTGCTACTACCTCCTTTTCCTCAGATTTAAGTTTGAAAATGGCAATTCCAGTCAAGGAACCAGACAGTAGTTTTAAAATAATTATAAAATTTAATCTTAAATTGATACAATCCTTTCCAAATATAATAAGAAATTCAAAGCTGGGAATAAAAAATAAAAAGCCAGGCATGGTTAGTGCATACCTATAATCCCAGCACTCAGGAGACTAAGGCAGTAGGATTGTGGAGGACCAACAGGACAACTCTCCTTGAAAGAAGAGCAGTTATCTCCATTTTGGCTAAACCTGCCCTATTTCCATGTATTGCTACGTATACAGCTGGCTAGGATTCTTCCTTATCCCTTCAATTGGCTTTAAGCAATGTGAATTGGTCTGGCCAAGGTGCTGTCATGTAGTCTTTGAAGCAAGGCAACAGGGCAGTGTTTCCCACCCCTGTAGCTCCCAAGAAACATGTGTGAGCTGGACTGGAAGGAGAGCCAGGCTCCAGGCTGTTGGTTGGGATCCAGCCTCAAGATAAGAGGCTATGACTTTCCAGGGCATAAAAGATTACACAACAGCTGAATTACCAATCCTAAAACATTAGATACTATCTCAAATTGTGTTACACAGATTACTCTTTCTGCATATCCTTCTCTCTGCATATTATAGAGGTGATTTCAGGCCTCCTAGCTAGCCCAGCTCACAGTACTCACATATTTCCCGCCATTCTCACAGTCACTCATCCTCCAGCCACTCCTTTCTTCATGAATTAATAAAATCTAGGTTTGGCCCTGGGTCTGGTTAACCATCACACCAACTGGGCTTAGGACCCACTTGGCTCCCCACAACTGTAGATATGCCTTAGTGTCTTTATCTCTTAATGGGTTGCAATGGAAGTGGTAGATTGGAATTAAGTCACTAGAATTACAATAACTTTTCTTTGAGACTACAAATATAAACTTCGTGAACTGTGATGAGGTCCAGGTAGGGCTCCCTATATAGGATTGCTGTGAGTTTGAGGCCAGCCTGGGATACATAATGAGTTCAAGGCCAGCTTGGACTACATGGCATGACTGTATCTCAAGAAAAAAAAAAGAAAAAGAAAGAAAGAAAGAAAGAAAGAAAGAAAGAAAGAAAGAAAGAAAGAAAGAAAGAAAGAAATTCAAAAGTTACCACAAAAAAAGTGATACAGTGATACACCTGGTGTCTTTGTTAATTTTTCTCTTTGCTGAGACAAAATACCTGACACCCACAAGTTAAGGGAAGAAAGGTTGATATAGCTCACTGTAGAAATTTCAGCCTATAATTGGCTGGCTGCAAGGCAGAGAGGCATCTCAGGAGAGAAAGTTTATGGCAGGCAGGAGGTAGAAAAGCAACAAGGGACAACCACTGCTTTTTCTATCACTTATATCTTATCCAAACTACTTAGGCCAGGTAACATTCACACTCTTAATCCCAGTGCCCTTGATCCTAGCATTACACCATGAGTCAATCCCAGAGCCACACACTCTAGATTCATCCACCCCTGAAAAAACCCCAGTTATGACCTTACGAGGCTTTGGGGTTACATCTAGACACAAACCATAACATTCTGCCCTTGGCCCCCAAAGCACATCCCTTTATGCAAAAGGCATTTAGTCCATCTCTAAGAGTTGCCAAAGTCCTAACAGTTTCAGCATTGCTGAAAAGTCCAAGTCCAAAGTCTCCTTTGAGATGTAAGGCAAACTCTTAGCTGTGAGCCCCTGCACAAATGAAGAGTTTAAACACATGAAAGAGTTCAACACTTTCCACATTCAATGGCACAAGATAGACATTTCCATTCCAAAAGTTACAAACGAGGGGATAACAAGGAATGGAAACAAAGCAAGACCAAATCCAACAGGAAAAACATTAAATCCCACGATTTTACTTCCATCATCCTTGGCAATCTGTGGCAAACTGTAAACTCCAAAGGGCTTGGGTGGCTCTGCCCCTGGGACTGCTGGTGGCTGTAGATCTTGAGGCTTCTCTCTTGGGCTGGTTCTACTCCCTCCTTGCAGCTTTCCACAGGCGATCCACGTTCCTGGTTTCTCCAGTCTTCTGGGTTCTCCACTGCACCTTCAGCTTTGCACTCACAGCTCCACACACTGCCCTCTCAGGGGCACACTGTCTGGCCTCCCAGGCCTTCTTCTGAAATCTGGGTGGAAGCCTTCTTGATTCCATAGCTCTGGCATTCTGCATGTATCTAAAACCAGTGCCACTTGGATGATGCTAAGGTCTGTTGCCAGTTGGAGCAATAGCCATGCTTCCCCCTCTCTTGGCTGCAGAGGTCGAGTACCTGGATCTCTGAGCACTCTGAATTGAATTCCGAGGAACAAATTCTGTAGGCCACCACCATTCTTAACATGGTGCTCTGCAGCTTTCTTCTCAAAGCAAAATCTTTCACTTTCACAATTTTGAGGCTGCAAAGAGTCCTGCTGCTTCTTGTGATGCCCTCAGGCCATCTTTTCTATTCTGCTGTTCCTTCTCAGTAATCAAGATCTTCTCTGCTCTATCCCTGCAATCAACAGCTTTACTACAGCTTCCTTTCTGGCCAAACTCGAAATATCTTAAATCATTCTGCAGGCCTCTTTGCTCTTGATTCTCAAAATAGATCTGGCTAAAAGTCCCCAGCAGGAGCCATGCCAAGGCCTCAACATTAGATTGCCTTGAAATGTCTTCTGCAAGATTGATTAGTCTGCCACCCTTAATCTTAGACTCAGGCAAATTCTCTGGACATGAGCAAAATGCAAACTTTCTTCCAAGCCATAACATACCTCATCTGAAGTCCAATAGTCTTTCTGAAAAAAACACCAATGCAGTCTTTCTTTCCAGCAGAAACCTGCTGAGCCTGGTCTACACCAGCAGATTTTGTATCAGCATTCTAGTCTTCTGAGCTCTGACCAGAATCTCACATACAGAACAGCCTAAGACATTCCAGCTCCACTTTTTCATCTGGCATCTCCAAACCTTTCCTAACTCTTCCCACAAGACAGTCTCAAAGGCTCTTAAACCATATGGTCACAGCAATGACCCCACTCCTCTGGTACCAAATCCTGTCTTAGTTACTTCGCTCTCATTGCTGGGACAAAATACCTGACACCTGAAGTTAAAGGGGAAAGCTTTATTTAGCTCACAGTTTGTAGAGGTTTCAGCCCATAAATAGCTGGCTCCAAGGTAGGGTGGCATGGCAGTCAGACACCTCAGAGGAGAAACAGTTCCTGGTGGGCAGAAGGCAGCAAAACAACAAGGGAGGACCGTAATTTTTCTATCCCTTATCTCTTATCTAGGATACTTAGGGCAGCTAGCACTCACACCCTTAATCCTAGTGTCCTTCATTCTAGCATTGCACCATGAATCAGTACCAGGGTCACACTCTCTAGGTCCATCTACCCCTGAAAAAAACCTTACCTATGATTCCATGAGGCTTTGGACAGACATCTAAACACAAGCCATAACACCTGGCTATAAAAAAAAAACCCTAAAAATATTTATAGATTAAAAAAAAGTTGTCAGGTGTGGTGGCACACACCTGTAATTCCAGCACTCAGAAGGCTGAGGCAGCAGGATTATTGTGAGCTATAGGCCAGCTTGGGCTACACAGTGAATTCAAGGCCAGCCCGAACTATGTAGGGAGACCCTGCCTCATCCCTTCTCCCCAAAAAATGGGGACTGAGGATGTAGTTCAGTGATAGAGCACACCTAGGTTCAATTCCTGGTAATCCAATGAAATAGGTGAAAGGAATAAGAAATAGAAAAAAATACACATTTAACCCACATCAGAAAAAGGATGAGTAATAATACATGAAGGGCTCCTAGTACTCTGTGAGGCTGAGGCAAGACGATCACAAGTTCGAGGCCACCCTGAGCAATTTAGCAGGTCTCTGTCCCGAAAAATAAAAAGGCCTAGGGATTTAGCTCAATGTGAAGGACCTGCATTCAATCCCTGTACCACAAAAGAAAGTATATAAAAGGCTCCAATAAATAAATTAAAAAGGATAATCAGACCATTATAAAAATAAGAACAATATTTAAACGGGAAACTTCCAAAAAAGAAATCAAGATGTTTAGTAAATATATGACACTATGTTCAACTTAATCAAAAATTAATTAAAAATGGAATTTAAAAAATAAATTATTTATTCATCCTATCATATTGTAAAGATGAAAACTAATGATATTCAGCACATGAGAGGCTGTAGCAGAAATAAGTACTTTCATAGGCTCATGCTATAAAAATGCTCTCATATGTTTAAATATATATATATATATATACACACACACACATGTACACACACAGAGTTGATAATTGCAGTATTGTCTGTAATAGCAAAAAAAGAGAAAAAATTAAAATGTGCATTCATAGAAGCTTGGTTAAGTAAACTAGAGTACAAGCATACCTGTAGTCACTGAAGAGAATGATGTCATTAGGTAACTAAATAACCAATGAACAGAATTTTACTTTATAGATATACTCTATATAAAAATTTTTCTTTCTTTTTTTTAAATTTTTCTTGAGACAAGGAAAATAGTTTGGAATTTTCATATAAAGTTATACATATTTATCACGTAAGTCAGCCCTCCAACTCTTGGGTATACTACTTACCAAGAAAAAGATAAATTTCTAAGGCATTAAGCTAGATAAAATAAGTCAGTTTCAAAAGGGGGTATATAATTCCATGTATATGATAGCCTTGAAAAGAAAAAAAACTATAGGAAAAGAAAAGATCAGTAGTTCCAGGAGTTGCGGAAGAGGGAGGCCTGAGTACAAAGGGGTAGCAAGAAGGAATTTTTTTAGCTACTTGAACTGTATCCTGTGAGTGATGCTGGTTACAAGAATCTAGGCATGTGTTAATACTCACAGGACTATATGCTTCAACATAAATTAATTTTATTATACATAAATTGAAAGAATTTACTAAAAAGAAATGGTCATCAGCAGTAATGATACCTTCTATTTCTCGGTCTAGGGGAGGAACATCATCTCTCATGGAGAAATCCATAGCTGTCCCTGGTATGTCCATCAAGTCTTCATCACTGGAGCTGCTCTGAAAACTACTAAAACTTCCCTGCTGAAAGCCTCTGTTATCCATGGCTCCTGTGCAGAAGGAAAAACAGGAGATTATAACAATGACCTCCCAACTCCTCTCCACTTTTTCTTTTTACCCCCCATATATCACTTGAATGATTTTAAAGTATCCAATTCAGTAGTATTGAATACATATGTAATGCTGACCAACCATCATCACTATCCATTTCCAGAACTCATCGTCCCAAACAGAAACTATATCTAGGAAACAATACATCCCCATCCCTCAGCCCTTGGTGACCTCTATTGTACTTTCTGTCTCTATAGATTTGCTAGCACTGAATATTTCATATAAATAGAATCACACAGTGTATCTAATTTCTTTGATTTAGCATGTTTTGAGGTTCATCCATATTGCACAATATATCAGAATTTCATTTTTTTACAGTACTAGGGATAGAACCCAGGGCATCACACAAGTTGCAAATGCTCTACCACTGAACTGCACCTTCAATCATTTTTGTTTTTTTATTTTGAAACACAGTCTCACTAAGTTGCCCAGGCTGGCCTCAAACCTGCAATCTTTCTGCCTCAGCATTCCAGGGTGTGGTGAGATTACAGAGATTACAGACATGTGCTACAAAAGTTGGCTTTTTTTTTTTTCTTTTTGAGACAGGGTCTTGCTAGATAGTCCAAGGTGAATTTGATCTCACTATGTAGCCAAGGCTGGCCTCAAACTCACCATACAACTGCCTCACTTTCTGGAGTGCTGGAATTACAGGGATGCACCACCATGCCCAGCTAATTTTTCCAACATTTTGATGCCCTGACATTATAAATCCCAGCACAAATGAGGAAATTGAAGCCCAGAAATGCTAAATAACTTTTTCAAATGACACCCCAAATCATGTGCTCAATTTCATAATACGTCACTTGTGATAAAGTGAGTAACCTGACTTAAGTGTGAGTGATACTTAGGAACCATTACTAACTATGATTCATTGTGTGATAATGAAACAGAAAAAAAATGACACTGTGTAGGCCAGATGAGATGAAGATCAGGAGGCAAAGATTTGGGAATTAACCTCATCAAGGTAGTGGTTGAAACCAAGAGAACAGATACTCTTAAGTGTATTTGTGTACTTAAGGGTAAGTATGAATACAAGTAAAAGATGTATTCTCACTATCCTGTAGTATACACAAATAGCTTCTAGTCTGTGCAAATGTGAACTAAATAATAGGTTACACCATTTTTTGATTGTATATTGTAAGGAAGGGAAGGGGTCAAATTTACCCCAAGGTGCTAACTAATGTATAAAATTACTGATCATAACACCATCTTCTTAGGTACAAAAGCCAACTTTGCTGGGTTGATTATTAAGTGGGTCTTGGGATACTGTGAATCCAGTTTTTGCAACCTTTGTCGAGTTCCTTTTCTGCAATCAATAATCCATCCTTGCTAGACTTTCTTCCTTCTCTATCCTGCTTCCTTCACTCTCCTTCTCCTGATAGCAACTCCACATAAAGAAATTTTTAAAATTCTCTGTCTCAGCTTTCACTTCTAGGGAATTGGACAAAACATAGAACTAGTAGTTTTATTTCTTATTATTAACAACACATACAAAATCTTACTTCTCTCTGTCATCACGCCATCATTCTGAAAAAGTATTATTACTCTTTGTTTATTCGTTCATTCTGTATTAATATTGGTGAAATTGTTAACTATGAATCTATAACAATCTTCACTTTGGATTTTAGGAAACATGCTAGCTCATGTAAGTTTATTTCCTTCTAAAAGATGACAATATTTTTACTGTTTTACAAATAACTGTACCCTGCAGTGAATACTGTAACACTCAGGAAGGATAAAGCCAGCAAACATCATTGGGTAACATTAATACAACGTAACATTTGAAAGTACTACGCACGATTAACAACACCACACAGAATCATATGACAAAACTGCCTACTTATGGGCTTATTTCACTTCCAAAGCATATTGTTTCTTGGAACACTACTGGATTTGTACAAAGTACACTATATATATGAACACATTATCATTTATTTTACTTATAAGAATGACTCACCGTCAGCAGCACACAGGGCCATAGACATAAACATATTACTTGCAACAGCTACAACTGAGGCTAAGTATTTACATCAAGATTTTTCCTCTTATACAATGCTGTCCTCCTTTATGGAAATACAGTCCTTAACCTTCCACTGTCTTTGGTTTTGTTTTGCTTTGCTTTGGTTTGCTTTGTTTGTTTTGTTTTATTGTGTTGTGTTGTTGTAATGCGTTGTTCTGTTGTGATGCTGGGGATAGATCCAGGGTCTCATGTCTGCAAAGCAAGTGCTCTATCACTGAGCAAGACCCTTCATCCTTCAGTCAGTGCTTTCTACTCTTGGCTTTGAATTTGACATCAGCGTATTCTTTCAAACCATCAACATGTCTACATTGATTGCTAATTCTCTCCTACTCCCCCAATCTCTCAAATAATACTGGACAGGATTCAAAATTTAGGAAAAGACAAATGTTCTGAAAAGTGACAAAGGAATGACCCTATAAAATAGTTACCTGAAACAGATCCTGCTTTTTATATGTTTGCAATATATAATAATTACATTCATCTTGGGGAATTGGTACATATACATATTGCATCTTGGTAACTTTACTCCCCATCCCCACTCTACTGTCCTTTTCCCCAGATTGCTTCCTATCTCCACAGAATCTACTTTCCTATTTATTATCATATCTCCTTTATTTTGCTCATTAAATTATGTACACTTTTGGGTCTCTCAGAGAAACCATGCAATATTTAATCTTCTGTGACTGATTCATTTTACTTAGCATTATAGTGTAAAGATACATCTATTTTCCTACAAATCATTAAAATTTATTCTTCTTTAGGACAGAGTAGTACTTCATTGTGTATATACACTACACTTTCTTTATCCACTCATCTGTTAATGGGCATATAGGCTATTTCCAAGATTTAGCTATTATGAATGGTGCTGCTATAAATATGAGTATTCACGTATCACTATAATATGATGTCTTTAACTCTTTTGAGAAGATAGCCACAAGAGGCATAGCTCTGTCAAAAGGAATTATTTCTCCTCTTCTTCCTCCTCCTTCTTTTTTTGAGATAGGGTCTTTATGCAGCATAGCCCAGGCTGGCCTCAAACTCACGGTGATCCTCCTGCCTCAGCCTCCCAAGGTCTGGGATTACAGGCACGCACCACTACATCCATCGGTCAAGCAGAATTTCTCTTTTTAGTTTTTTTTTTTTTAATTTAAGCGAAGAAGAAAAAAAAGACATATATAACAAAGACAACAAGCAAAAGAGACAAACAAACGACTAGAGTAAATGCACAACAGTAACATTGCAGGTTTACAAAGCAGGATGATAGAAACTTGACAATGGTTGCAATATTGCGTATCGTTATCTTTAAAATGGTTACCTACATTAACAGATGCAGACATGTAAAACTGATGCAATCATATGAGTATTAATTGTTCTTTCTCAGCAACAAATACATTCAGCACTGTGTTCATTTTAGTTAGCTTACATGTACATATATACAGATTTATATCTTTTCCTTTTCCCTTCCCTCTTTCCCCCTTTTCCCTTCCCAATTACTTTTGCTCTTCGAGGTGCTTTTTACCCTTACATAGTATTTATTATAGATTTTGGATCAGATATATATTTCCATTTCTTACACTAGGGAGACAATACGGTATTTACACATGTTGGTTTGATTTATCTCACTTATGAGTATGGTCTCAAGTCGTGTCCATTTACTTAGAACAGTCTCAATGCAATCTTTCTTAATAGCTGAGTAGTACTCCATTGTATAAAAATACCATATCTTTTTTATCCATTTTTTGATTCATGGGCACTTGGGTTGTTTCCAAGATCTGGCTATCACAAATTGTGTTGCTATAAACATGGGTGCACAGATATCACTGTGGTATGATGTTTTCAATTCTTCTGGGAAAATGCCCAGAAGTGGGATAGCTGGGTTGAATGGGATCTCTAATCCTAGCTTCTTGAGGAATCTCCACACTGTTTTCCACAATGATTGCACGAGTCTACACTCCCACCAACAGTGGAGAAGAGTTCCTTTTTCCCCACAGCCCCTCCAGCATTTGTTGTTGGCTGATTTTTTAATCTTGGCCATTCTTTCTGGGGTGAGATGGAATCTCAGTGATGTTTTAATATGCATTTCCCGAATGACCATTGATGTTGAACATTTTTTCATATATTTATTTGCCATTTGTATTTCTTTCTGTGAGAAGTGTGTATTCATCTCAGATGCCCACTTTTGGATTGGGTCCTTGAATTTTAGGGCCCTCATTTCTTTTAATTCTTTATATATTTTAGATAGAAGTCCTTTGTCTGATGGACAGTTGGCTAAGATATTTTGCCAATTCGTGGGCTCTCTCTTCACTTTGTTGGAGATTTCCTTTGACATGCCAAAACATTTTAGTAGGATGAGATTGCAGGTGTTGATTCTGGGAAGTGTTTCCCGTGCAATCTCATTTTTGTTCATGAACTCTTTGCGTACTCCTATGTCATCAAGATTTTTATCTACTCTCTTCTAGTAAGTTTAGTGTGTCTGTTTTAATATTCAGATCTTTGATCCATTCTGAGTTATTTTAGGGCATGGTGATAGGCATGGATCTAGTTTTAGTATACGGCATATAGAAAGCCAGTTTTTCCAGCACCATTTGTTAAAGAGGCTTTCTTTGTTCCAATGCACCTGTTTGGCCCCTTTGTCAAAGATGAGGTGGCTAAGTGTGTTTGTAGTTGTGGCTGTATCTTCTAATCTATTCCATTGATCTTCAGGTCTGTTTTGATTCCAGTACCATGCTGATTTTATCACAGTAGCTTTATAGTATAGTTTCAAGTCGGGTATTGTGATGCCTCCTGTCTTATCTTTCTTGCCCAGAATTGCCTTTGCTATTCTAGGTCTTTTCTGGTTCCAGATGAATTTCAGGAATGCTTTCTCTAGCTCTGTGAGGTTGGAAAGTGGTATTTTGATTGGGATTCCACTGAATCTGTATAATAGTTTTGGGACAACAGCCATTTTCACAATATTTGCTCTTCCTATCCATGAACAGAGAAAATCTTTCCATTTTCTGAAATCTTCGATTTCCTTCTTTAGAGTAATGTAATTTTCACTGTATGGATCTTTTACTTCCTTTGTTAGATTGATTCCTAAGTATTTCATTTTTTTGGATGTTAGAGTGAAGGGTGTGGTTTCCCTTATTTCTCTATCAGTGACTTTGTTGTTTGTGTACAGGAATGCTGTTGATTTTTGAGTGTTCACTTTGTATCCAGCTACATTACTGAATTTGGTTATTACTTCTAGAAGTTTTCTAATGCATTTTTGGGGGTCTTCTACGTAGAGTATCATATCATCTGCAAATAATGATAATTTCACTTCTTCCTTTCCTACCCTTATTCCCTTTATTTCTTTCTCTTGTCTAATTGCTCTGGCTAATATTTCCAGGACTATATTGAATAGGAGTGGTGATAATGGACATCCTTGTCTTGTTCCTGATTTTAGGTTGAAAGTTTTCAGTTTTTGTCAATTTAGTAAGATGTTGGCTGTTGGTTTATGATATATAGCTTTTATCAGGTTGAGGTAGAGGCCATCTATTCCGATTTTCTGTAGGTGTTTATCATGAATGGGTGTTGGATTTTGTCAAAAGCTTTTTCTACATCTATTGAGGTGATCATGTGGTTCTTGTACTTGGCCCTGTTGATATTGTGTATTCCATGTATTGATTTGCATATGTTGAACCATTCCTGCATTCCTGGGATGAATCTCACTTGATCATGGTGTATAATCTTTCTGATAACTTGCTGTATTCTATTTGCCAGTATTTTACTGAGGATTTTTGCCTCGATGTTCATTAGGGAGATTGGCCTGTAATTTTCTTTTTTGGTTGGGTCTTTCTCTGGTTTTGGTATTAGGGTAATACTTGTTTCCAGGAATGAGTTAGGGAGACTTGCTTCCTTTTCAACTTCATTGAAGAGTTTGAGGAGTGTTGGCATTAAGTCTTCCCTAAATTTCTTGTAGAATTCAGCAGTGAAATCATCAGGGCCCGGGTTTTTCTTTGTTGTTAGGGTCCTAATTACATTTTCAATTTCATAAGCTGATACTGGGTTATTCAGCAGCTTTACGTCTTCTTGATTCAGCTTTGGTAATTCATAGGTTTCTAGGAATCTGTCCATTTCTTCTGTGTTATCGAATCTATGTGAGTAAAGGTTTTCGAGGTAGGTGTTGATGATCTTCTGTATTTCCACCGGGTCTGTAGTGATTTCAACCTTTTCATTTCTTATTGCATGAATCTGAGTTTTTTCTTTCCTCTTCTTGATAAGGTTGGCTAGGGGTTTATCAATTTTATTTACTCTTTCAAAGAACCAACTCTTCGATTCATTAATTCTTTGTATTGTTTTCTTAGTTTCAATTGCATTAATTTCTGCTCTAATCTTAATAATTTCCTCCCTTCTTTGGGCTTTGGA
>RJWM01015834.1:0-46882 GCA_004363535.1 Dasyprocta punctata | reverse complement strand
CATGTTTATAGCAACACAATTTGTAATAGCCAAATCTTGGAAACAACCCAAGTGCCCATCAGTCAAGGCATGGATAAAAAGATGTGGTATTTTTATACAATGGAGTACTACTCAGCTATCAAGAAAGATTGCATTGAGACTTTTATAAATAAATGGACACGACTTGAGACCATACTCATAAGTGAGATAAATCAAACCCACATGTGTAAATACCATATTGTCTCTCTAGCATGAGAAACTGAAAAAGTATACATGATCCAAAATCTACAATAAATACTGTGTAAGCATAAGAAACTGCTCAAAGAGAAAAATTATTGGGAAAGGGAAAGGGAGGAAAGAAGGAAGGGAGAAGGAAAAAGACATAAATCTGTATATATGTAAATGTAAGATAACTAAAATGACTATACTGCTGAATATATTAGTTATTGAGTAAGATCGGTTAATACTCATGATTAGATCAACTTTACATGTCTGTATCTGTTAATGTAAACAACCATGTTGAAAGTAACGATATTTAATATTGCAACCACTGTCAAGTTCCTATCATCTTGTTTTGTGAACCTGTAACATTGCTCGTGATTAGATCAACTTTACATGTCTGTATCTGTTAATGTAAACAACCATGTTGAAAGTAACGATATTTAATATTGCAACCATTGTCAAGTTCCTATCATCTTGTTTTGTGAACCTGTAACATTGCTATTGTGGATTTGCTGTTGTCTTTCTTATATGTGTTTATTTTTTTCTTTTAAATAAAAAAAAATCTAAAGCTTGTCAAAAATATAAATCTAAAATTTGAAAGTATAAAACTAGATGAAAACAAAGAAGAAAAACTTACTGCTCTTTAATTGGCAAAGGTTTCTTAGATATGACAAAAACAATTTAGGTCAAGACAAACAAAAACATAATCTGTAACATGATTAATTTAACTTCAATAAATTTAAAACCTTTCATATTACAAAAGGCACTGTCAAGATACTGAAAACACAGAACACAGACTGGATTAACATATTTAACAATATTTAACTGGTAGAAGACTTATTCAGAATGTATAAAGAAAATAAAAATCCAGCAAAATATCTTGCAAGTATATTTTAACTGATACTTCACCTCACAAGACATGCAGGTAGCAATTCAAATATGAAAAGAATTCCACATTAGTCATTAGAGAAATAATATTGAAACCATAATGAGATACCACTTATATTTATTAAATGACTAATTTTTTTAAATTACCCTGACTATGTCAAATGTAGTGTAATTCCAGAGCAACTGGAACCCTCACACATTTTTGGGGGAAATGCAAAATGGTATGGTCACTTTGAAAAACAATTTGGCAGTTTCTCATGTAGTTAAACATATGCTTACACACAACCTATAATCAAGTCCTAGGCATTTATCCAAGAGAAATTAAAACTTATGTTCACATAACGTCTAGAATGAACAAGTTTATAGTAGTTTTATTCATAATTGGTGAAAGCTGAAAACAGCACTAGTGTCCTCAAATAGGTGAATGGATAACCATTACATGGAAAACTGCTCTGTAAAAAAAAAAAAAAAAAAAAAAAAAAAAAAAAAAAAAAAAAAAAAAAAAAAAAAAAAAAAAAAAAAAAAAAAAAAAAAAAAAAAAAGACAAAATATTGATATATACAATGACTTGGATGAGTTCCAACTGCATTTTGCTAGATGAAAAAACTCAGGTACAAAAGGTTGCCTCTATATAATTCCATTTACATGACATTCTGGAAAAATACAAAAATACAGGGACCAGAAAATGATCAAGGATGGCAGAGGGTGAGGGTCAGGCAGGGTTTCATACAAAGGAGCGCAAGGGCAGCCCGATGAGTGATGGAGATACCCCATGTCATGAATGACGGTGCTGACACAGTTCTTTGTGTTCATCAAACTTGTAAGGTGAATTTTATGGCCTATGAATTTTATTCAGTAAATAAGACCTAACTGACAACACCGAAAGTTGGAGAAGTGTAGCTTCCTGCCTCTCCCTTCAGGATGTGAAATGTTACAATCACATGGAGAAAAAATTGCAGTGTTTATTTTGAAGTCATACTTGTACCTACCTATAAACCAAACATGCATGGGAAATGGAAACAAAAAAGACCAACAAAAATGCTCACAGTATCTAATTGGTAAAGCCAAAAAAGAGATAATAATTCAAGTATTTCTAGTACAGACAAAATGGGCTAGATTTTAGCAATAAAAATAATGACTTACTGAACTAGTATCACAGACATTATAAGGAACAAAAGAACCTGACATAATGGAATACATACTCTGTGAGTCAATTTATACAAAATTCTAGAAGTTGCAGAACTATTTTATTGCTTAAAAATAACAGACAATTTAGCCGGGCGTGGTTGGGCACGCCTTTAATCCCAGCACTGGGGAGGCTGAGGTAGGCGGAGCGTTGTGAGTTCGAGGCCAGTTTGGGCTATAACGCGAGCGCAAGGCCGGCCTGAGCTACATCGTGCGACCCTGCCTCAAAAAACCAGGGCCAGGAGTTTGGCTCAGTGCCTTAAGCACCTGCCCTGGCAAGCGTGAGGTTGTGAGTTCAATCCCCGGTGCCGCAAAAAAATAAAATAAAAATAAAAATAACAGACAAGTGTTTGTCTTCAAGTTTGAGGATTGTGCAGAGAACACATGAGTCTTTGGGATGAGACATAATGTTCCAAAGGGTGGGAGAGTGAGGTTGTGTGGGCCTATTTATCAAAACAATGCAGCTCTCATTGGCACATTTCAAATAATATTGACTTCATCTTGAAATATTATAAAATAAGGGCTGGGAGTTTGGCTCAGTGCCTTAAGCGCCTGCCCTGGCAGGCGCGAGGTTGTGAGTTCAATCCCCGGTGCCGCAAAAAAAAAAAAAAAAAAAAAAAAAAAAAAAAGAAATATTATAAAATAGTAGTGACTGTGTGGCTTGCCAGTATGTAGAACTAAAAATAATATGACAAAATGATTGTTATCATTGAAACTAGGTGATGCCTGCATAGACAATCAACAGTAATTGATTATACATTCCACTTATACTTCATATGATTTATCATTGCCATAATCAAATATTTGGAAAAATGTTGTAAGCTGAACAAGTTGAGGAAGAAGAAGAAAATGGAAAAGAAGATACAAGACGGCGATGTTGATGAATGATAATAGACAAGACAGGTAGAAGGGTGGAAAATATTAAAGCTCTGGAAGAAGTAAAAGGACTCAAAATGGATCACTGCCCTTCACAACGAGAAGACTACATTGTGTATCTTATGAGTAGATTCAGTGAAGTGGGAGGAGAAAAATCCTTGTTGGAAAGAACATGCAAAGAATTGCAGACAAATTCAGGCAACCTAAGAATCATGGTATTTTTGGTCTCCACACTACCTTAGGTATCTACTTCATTTCATATCTGTGAAACTGGACTCTCCACTGCTAAATGGCCAGAAAAACAAACAGTGTGTGCAGAGGCAACACAATTTCTTACCACTATTTTAAAATCTGTTATTCATACAAGATTGCCTTCCTCCAAAAAAATTGCCAATATATTAGTGTTAGAGAAAATTAAAAAAAATTCTAGACCAGAAGTCAGTCATTACCAGTTATCATTCCAAGTTCCTTCTTCTATTTCTGATATTTTATTCAGAGAGATGGTAGATTATTTGCCCCTTGGTTGCTATTCATAGACAGAACAGGTTCAGCTATTCTTTGAAGTGTGAATGTAGTCAGCAAAAAAGGATAAGTTCATTTTTGTACTTTGTTCAATTTATTTCATGGACCTAGCCCCACAAGTGACTATTATCTCTGGTTTAAAGCTTTTGCTCAGAATGAATTACATTTTGTTTTAGAATAATAAGCATTGAATTTCTCTTTTTACTCAAATTCAAAGTATTCCAAAGGTCCTTCCCTTACCTGTTTCCCTTTTGTGATGTTTTCCAGATAACATAGGCAGATGAAAAATATCAAAAAAAATTTTTAATCTGTGAATCACCCTGGCTCTCCATGAAATTGTGGAAGAAAACAGAATAATTCACAGTGGTCAAGGAGCAGAAGACTGAACTTGCTCCAGAATTAAACAATATATTCGCACGGCTGAGCAAAGAGTTTGCAGCTCTCACTAATCTCTGATGTTCTTTTACAAGGTTTATCTCCATTTGAAATCTTTTAAAACATTTCTTTGGCAGGTACAGTGGTTTAAATTATTCACTGGTTTCAATATTAATTTTCATTACGTATTCTTGTGGTGTATTCTATGCAATATGGAACCATTTTATGAAGATTTTTAATTAAGGTTAGTCAAAGCCACCATGCAAATAATAATAATAACACACACCACACATGTAGACTGTGTAGTTCTGGCTCATTAGATTGAAATGCAGCAAATAGCAATCAAAGCGTCATTTCTTTGCACATTTACTTTAATTATGATACTACCCACTACATATAATATTTATTCTTGGGGTGTAGTAAAGATTTTAAGACGAAAAAGTATAATTATGGCAATTATGATTTAGGGGCTTTTCCTCCTTGAATACTTCCTTTGGAGGTATGTGTGACACGAAAAAATATGAAGTAAAAAAAGGCTCTGAGCATGAACAAACACTTTGTTTTTAATAATCCTCATCATATTCAGTGCTGCTGCCACATTAGCATACTGTCACTTCTGCTTTTTACTTTTTCTTTAAAAATCTATTTGCATAATTACGTGGAGTGTAGGCTCCTTTTCAGGTTGTTCTGGGATATGGAGCACTTAGCACTGCACGTTACTCTTAGAGATAAGCCTCTGTGGATATGCATGATTTTGGGAATCTGAAAAGAAAATACATCTATGTATGTTTTTTTTTCTCTCTCTCTATTTTATTGTTAGTTTCTTTATGAAGAGGAAAGATTTGTCATATGAGAACAATTAAGGTAAACTGTTTTATTTTCCTTCTAAAATGCCACATATATAACATAAAACACACATTATACATATATATGCATACAATTTAAAATTTTGCAGTGATGAGTAAACATATGAAATTATGGCCTCAATATTTCTCAACTGCCATTTAGAAACATTAGTCAGATATGAAAAGATAACAAAGCATGGGATAGTGGGTTGGTTCCTAGTGAGGCTTGAGTACCACACACTCAGACCCGCTCGTACACACACAGTCGCACATCCATGAATGATGAGCTCACACAGTAGGAAAGAGTTCTTAAATACATCATGGGTATTTTGAATGAAACTGCTCATTTACACCAGTATTTAGAATAATTATTTTATAATCTTTATAAAGATACTCATATATTTTAAAGACTAAAAATGTGAGGCAAAATAGAAAGTTACAGAAGAGGGGACCAAAATTTACCACAAATTTCATCACGACTCAACAGTTAGTTTTGGTAGATATCAGTCCTTCTCCCTTTATTCATACATACACAGTCCAAGAGACAATGGTAGGTTGGTTAGAGTATGAAATACTTCATGTGTAGTATTTCAAAATTAAACTGAGCAAAAACTTAAGGAAAAGTAAATTGAGCAAAAACTTTAGAATTAACGAATCCTATGTGTATGTGTCTCTTGCATTTATGTATAAGGGTAATCAAAATACACACTGAATTTTTAAGTTTAAAAAATTTATTACAGTAAAGGTCACTAATCTCTCTCAAAATACCCCAGTCCCCGATTATCTCATCACTCTTACCACTTTCTGAAGCAGTTCTGGAAGTGTTCTTTCACCAGTGTCTTTATGAATAGCTGTGCTCAAAAACAGAGTTAATGTCATCACTGTCAAGAGCCATCTAACAGAAAAGCAGACTTGTAAAAACATCATCCACCTTACTTGCTGGGCCTGGAACTATATGACTTCTGGCTTTTCCCCAGTGTCAAAATGATCCTGAAAGATAAACATTTGAATCAATCATGGACACCAAGGCAATCACGACAGTGCAGATAATCCAAAACTCCTTCAGAAAGTGGAACTGCCATGAGATAAGTGGATTTGAAGCATGAATTATGTTGGGATGTTAATAGCAATGTGTCTTTTACTCTAATCAATTTTTTTTAATTTAAAAATTGACCATAATTTTTTTGGTCACACCTCATATACAAGACACACCTCTTAGAGATAGTTTTTTAATTGGAAATAGCAAGTTTAAGAGGTTTCTCTCTTTTTTTAAGCAAAGATATTTGGTATGTCTAGATGGTATTGCAAAGTTAGTTGGGAGAGCTGGAGGACTGAATTCTTAGCTGATAGTCAATAAAATATGTGTAAAGCCATAGCAAAGATTTGATATGGCTAAGAAAAAACTGCACCCACTGCTATCTATCATGTCTGACATACCAGAAATGTTACTTAGTGACAAGGAGAACTACAGTCTTGGCTTATCTTTGGTCATCCATCCTAAACCAACAGACAAAGAACAGTAACAACACAAACACTGCCCCATTTGCTACATTTCTGGCACTGCAAGTAGGTACTCACAGGCTTCTGCTTGGAAGAGTAAATCCTGGAAGTGCCCCTTCACAGTACCTGCAAAGTGTTGAGAGAAGCAAGTATTCTGCATCCCATCTCTGGGAAGGTGAGATTTATAATGAGAGAATTTGTCTTACTGAAGTTTGAACGACTAAGTGGTACTGTCAGACAATTATTCATTACGTGTCTCTTGTTTCCTGATCTGATACTTTCCTTTTCTATATTTTGCTTCTTTCTTTCCATGAAACACAGCCAATAATATTGAGAAAGTGTATATGGGAGGTAAGAACTGCAGCACTTGCATGTCAAAAGACAGTTATTTTTAACTATCTATTTCAGGTTTCAAAAATATTTGACTCCCTGCTAAGAAATGTGAGGAAAATATCACTCATAATTCCTCCCACATTTGCTCTTTTAGCCTCCATTTTTAATTATGTCATTTTAACATTTCCAAAAGTGTTACATTCACATTAGATTATGTAAGCATAATTACTTTAGTTCTTTAGTCTTCAGTGTTGGAATAAATGATTTTCACTCTCATTCACTATGGTTTTTTACAGTTTCTGTTTTTCTAATTGTTTCTTCTTCATTTAGCTAATTTTGTTTGTGAAGGAATAAGGTCTGCTTTTTTCGTTAGATTTGAAGGATTGCTTCACTAGATATAAATTTGTGATAGTTTTCCTTAGAAATTTGTTGATATTTCTACAAATGTGTATTTCCTTGGAGAGCTGTAAGGCTTCCCCTTGTACATGGAGTCTTCATTTATTTATGAATGCCCATATGATTCTTCCTTTACCCAGACTGGAAAATGTAACAGAAAGCATGTGTGTCATTAATCTCTCTGTATCAGTTTTTCTAGAATACTGTAAAACTCAACCCTGCAATACTTCAGGAAAATGTTTACACGTCATTTTTTTTCTTTTTTTGAGAGTCTTACTATGTAGCTCAGGTTGGCCTTGACTCATGGGCACCCTCCTACCTCAGCCTCCTGAGTCCTGGGATTACAGGTGTGCTCTATGATGCCCAGTTTAAACTTGCAATGTTTTAGTAAAGTTTACTTGAACTGTTTACTTGAAATTAATAAAAAACATTCCTCTTCATAGGAACACAAGTACATGCAACTTCAATAGCCTTTATTATTTTTGTAATTTTCTCCATAGTCATGCTCACATTTTATACTGAGCAACATCCCCAGTCCTTTTTTATTTTTAATTTTTTATTTTGAAACAAGGTTCCATTAAGGTGCTGAATTACACAAACTGTGCTCCAACTTGCAATTGTTCTGCCTCAGTCTCCTGGAGTGCTGGAATTACACATGCATACAACATACCTGACTTTTATATATTCGTTTTTCCTTCTGTACTTTTATATTTATGTGATTTACTTTATTTAACCCATCTTCTGTATTTTTGACATTTTTTCAGTGATTTTTCAGTTGTTTTTGACATAGCTCTGGGAAACATCTTATTTGTGTGTTCATTTATATTTCTGCTCTAAGATCAATAAGCTCACTTTTAAGTATATCAATTATATTCCTTTTGTAGAACACATAACTATTTTTACATCTTTTAAATTTAAAATAATTTATCATCAGTACTTTTTTTATTGTTTGGATTTTACCTACATTTCTTTACATAATGTTTTTATGCTACCTCTTCATCTATCTCCCTTTTAAAACTCTTAATCTATAACTAGCATGTTTTAATGAGTGGTTTTTATATTACTGCTTTTTTATATTACTTGATGAGATACATCTGGAGGCTCATTTTCTTTTCTCTTTTGGTATCTTAGCAGAGAACTAATTCAGTTGGACCAAACTCCAAAGAGGGAAGACATTTGACCCATTTCAGCATTCCCGGTATGCTAGGCTGCTTCCTGGCCTCTTGGTATACACCTCTTGGACCTGTGTGTGCATGTCCCCCAGCACTGTTCCAGTGCCTTCAGACAAACTGACATATTTCTTTTTGCTTATTACAAGGCATCAGCAAACACTACAACCCAAGCACCAAATCCGGCCTGCTGAATGGAGTGAGATAAGAATTTTTTTTTTTTTTTTTCAGTACTGGGGATTGAACTCACAACCTCACACCTGCCAGGGCAGGTGCTTAAGCCACTGAGCCAAACTCCCAGCCCCAATTTTTTTTTTTTTTACATTTTTATATGGCAAAAAGTGTCCAAAGAAGAATTCATGAACCATGAAAATCATATGAAATTCCAGTTTCAACATCTGTAAGTGAAGTTTTACTGAGTCACAGTCACATACATTTATTTATGTGTGGTGTATGATGGATTTCATTCTACCTCACCGAGCTTAGCAGTTGCACACAGACCCTGTGGCCCATAGAGGCTGCTCCATATCAATATATGCTATCTGGAACCTCACATAAAGTCTGTCTGCTCTTGACTGAAAGACTCTGATTGTTTGTTCCATAATCCTCCTTTTACACTGAGCCGTAAATGCTCACCATGAACCAGTTAGATGCATGGTCTTTCTTGGGCCAGCACACTAACCCAATCAGACCTTCTTTTCTAGAACTTTCAAAGTATCTATGCCTATCCCATGACAAAAGAAAAATGGGTGAGACCATATTCACCTTACCATCTCTCTGCTTATAATACTCTCCTATTAAATTCTGTGATATATTGAGATTGTATCGTGCTAAATGTGTGCCTATGACACTCCTCCATGACACTGCTCCTCTTCAAATATTGATAACTGCTAATGGAAAGACCCGTGGGGTCCAAGTGGATATAGTATGGGTTGGAGATTAGAAAGAATCTGAAAACATGAAGGAATTGGAAGCTACTATTTTGATG
This sequence comes from Dasyprocta punctata, assembly GCA_004363535.1. NCBI lineage: Eukaryota > Metazoa > Chordata > Mammalia > Rodentia > Dasyproctidae > Dasyprocta > Dasyprocta punctata. The sequence continues at coordinate 37,604 of RJWM01015834.1, read as the reverse complement.
TTTATACTTATGCACATTTGTTTTCTTGCCCTTTATTTCTAACATCATCATTTTGCAATATCAAGCTAGATCTCTAAGTGGAATTTTTTCATCTTCATGGGCTAGTATCAAATGTCTAATAAACATCTCCTAATTAATCTAATCAGCTATAATTATTACATACTCCCTCTTAACTTCAGGGAAATCTACACATTGTCTCTGATCACTCATTTTGATAGATGTTTAATAAAATTTGGTTAGTGATTTTAAAAGTTTCTTTTTAGAATTGTGTTTGGTTTTCCCAGTAAAATGGAATGTTTTCTTCTATTTCTAGTTGTTTATTATTTTATTATGATAAAGTTGAAGAAGCAAAAAAAAAAGAAAAATGTTCCTCTGTAATTTTAAATTAGAAACTCCAAACTGTATAAATACCCTTAATTTTTTAGAATTATATATAACTGATCTTGCTGTATGCTTTTAATTTAATATCTGTCCTGACATTAAACTACTAATATTTTCAGCTATGCAAGAAAAATCACTAGCCTGTTTAAACTTTGTAACTTGACATTCTTAAGAATACCCTCACTATGCTTTTTCTATTAGGAGTGAACAGCTAAGTTATTTGTAAATACAACATACATTATTTCTTCCATTAGAAAAAAAAAAGAATGTTGACTCCCAAAGAAATCTGAATCTTAATTATAAAATGCTTCTCTCAATTTCTCAATATCAGATATCAAGATTTTGCTTTTATTTATTCTTTAAAACCAAATAATCAGAAGAAACAGAATAGTTTCTTGCAAGTGGCAGATTGGATATGCCTCCCCAAATAACACTTCAGAAATTGCACATGTCTGAGAAACTTAATTAGGAATATTAAGCCAAGATGAAAGAAACAAAATGCTTGAGAATGACAGTGGTATACAGGATAACTGTTTAAAAAGCACAAAAATTAAACTCCTTTAGGAAAACTGCTTTATTGACAATCATGATACATGAAACCATGAAGCCCTGAGATCTAGTAGCATTCTTGGAAAGTTAGGAAAAATCTAGTCTTTAGAGATTTACTTATTCTTGAGTAAAACAAAAAACCCAAATATTTACAGGTAGGCATAAGTCATGACTGGAACTTTTAAAATTTTTGTTTTAACCTTGTTTAGGGTTCTTTTATGTTAATAAATAAAATTTTCTAACAAAAAATATTAAAATTTTAAATATGAATAGTCAAAACTTTTGACTAGCACTTCAGTAATACTTGCATCCTCTAGTTCAATAGATTTTGTGGGTGAACATATAGCAGAATGACCAAAAAAAGATGAGTAACAACATTTTTAAATACACTGTCCATTCAAGTTAGAAATTCTTAGCAAATTTGAAATAAACAAAAATATTTTAATGTAATTTTTAAAAAATAGAAAACACTGTACATTCTGGAACCATAAGACTAAACTCAGAATGGTACCAACATTTCTTGCCCATATGGTAGTGAAAGTCTTAGTCAATGAAATAAGATAAACACAAGGAAAACATGAGGCTTAGAAAGGGAAACAAATGCCATTGGTCATAGATTACATTATCTTCCTTGGGATAATTTCCCCACCATGGGAAAGCAACGTGGAATGTAAACCAAGCATGCCCTCAAACTGGTTATCATCTCCACCCTGCTTTTAAGAGAAAATTGTCTTTTATTTATTATTATTATTATTATTGGGGGTACTGGGGATTGAAATCATGACCTCACTCTTGGTAGGCAGGTGCTTATGCTGCTGAGCTAAATCCCCAGCCCCCTATTTATTCTTTTTAGTTTTCATTTCTAGCATTTTAAGTTTGATATTCAGCATTTTTTCCCTGAAATTTCCGATCTGTGGACACAGTGAACACATTTTTTAAAATCGAAGAATAAATTTAAAGGAATTTATGCTGCCTAATTTGACAACAAAGAAAGCCAAACTAATCTGGATAAATCGTATTGGTTGAAAGATACCTATAGTATTAATGAGACAGAGTTCAGAAACAAATCCATGTAAAGTCAATTGAATTTTAACATAGAACCAATATAAGTGGGGAGAAAAAATGGTGTTTTCTGTAAATGATATTGCACCATCAAAGTAGCCATATGAAAAAAAAGCAGCACTCAATCTCTTCCTCACACTATATATAAACACTAATTTTAAATAAAATCACAAATGATCAGATAATGTATTTTTATTATCTAAATTAAAAGCAAACTTATAAGACTTGTGGGGAAAAAAACAGGAAAAAACTGCATACATTGGAACTAGTAAGGATTATGTTTAGATAAGCAAAACAAATCAGCAAGCAAAAAAGAAAACATAAATCAGACTTCCACAAAGTAAAATCCTATTTCTTCAAAAGTCATTAACAAAAACAAAAAGGCAAACTAGAAGGTTACCAACCTACATCCTATGTATGTGTGTCTCTGACAAGGATTTATGTACAGAATATATGAAAAATTTAAAATTCAGTGATTTAAAGGCAAATAATCCAAAACGGGCCAGAGATTTGGAAGGATATTTCATAAAAGAAACATTTACAAATCTCTGCCCTCTATTCTCCCTTTGCCCCTCACCATCTGATACTTTTGCCATGATGGCACAGCAAGAAGGACCCTGTGGAATGCTGGCACCATATTGGATGGCACAACCTCTGGTGCACGAGCCCCTACAGTTTCTGTTCATCATACGATCTCATTGCAAGGATTCATTTTAGCACCACAAAAAAGGACCGAGCAAGCAGCACTATTCAGCATGACAAGATAGGAGCATTCCACACAAAGACACTGAGACATGAGGTTATTTTTTTCCCCCATGGACAAAAGGTAAATCAAATTTTATAACAAAATAATAGAAGAATAGCAAAACTTTGTAAAACTTCACCCAATTTGTAAATTTTGTCTTGATTTGTTTCATGGTATCTTTAGGAAGAGTATAAGGTTTTAATCTGATGGAGTTTTCTTGATCACTTTTCTTCTATTATCTTTTCTGTTTTGAGTCTTATGTTATGTCTTATAATATTTCCTAATAAAAACCACAAGCCATTTTTTACATTGTCCTATGAAGGTGTATATTTTGTATATTTTTAACTTTTATAGTTAAATATATAATTTATTTGGATTTTTGTATTTTACAGAAAAAGGTAAGACAATATGTCATAGCAAAATAATTGGAGAATAACAGTAGTTAATACATTACATATTGTTACCTTAAAGTTGTTGCTCAGGGTACAAAATATGGGCAGAAAAAATTCTCCAACTAATATTAGCACAAATCTTCCTTTTTCATCTTTCTTCCAGTGAACATGTTTGGTCCCTTTGTCAAAGATAAGGTGACTGAGTGTTGTAGTTGTATCTGCATATTCTAATCTTTCTACTGGTCCTCAGGTCTGTTTTATTGCCAGTACCATGCTGATTTTATCACAGTAGCTTTGTAGTAGAATTTCAAGTCAGGAATTGTGATGCTTCATGTACAGGAATGCTATAGATTTAGATTTTTTGAGTACAGATTTTGTATTCAGCTACACTACTGAATTTGCTCATTAAATATAAAAGTATTTTGGTGAAGTTTGTAGGGCCTTCTATGTACAGTATCATGTCATCTGCAAATAATGATAATTTAACTTCTTCCTTCCCTATCCTTATTCCTTTTATTTCTCTCTCTTGTCTAATTTCTCTGGTTAGTGTTTCCAGAACTATATTGAATAGGAGTGGTGATAGTGAACATCCTTGTTTTGTTCCTGATTTTAGAATAAAAACTCTGTTTTTGTCCATTTAGTATGATGTTGGCTGTTGGTTTGTCACAGATGGCATTTATCAGATTGAGATAAAGACCATGTATTCTGCTTTGCTGTAGGATTTTTACCATGAATGGGTGTTGAACTTTTTCAAAAAGTTTTTCTGCACACTGTCTGCAAACAGAATAACTATGCCAGCTTTTTTCTGGGTTCCTGTTTCTTGGAATGTGTTTCTCGTATGCAACATATTGCTGGATCTTGTTTCTTGATCCATTCTGTAAATCTGTTTCTTTTGATTGGTGAATTGAGGCCATTTACATTGATAGTTTTAACTGACATGTATTGGTTGTCTTTATAATGTTATTTTCCTCCTTCTGGTTCCCTACTTTTCTCCTCTGTTTAATTGCCTGCCATGTTTGGTGTTTTCTCTCATTGTTCTTGGAATTGTGGTCATTTTTATCTCTTTCTAGAATATCTTTCAGTGTCCTTTGTAGTACTGGTTTGGTGGTCATGAATTTCTTCAGTTCTTCTTTGTCATTGAAGTATCTTATTTCTCCACTGATTTTTTTTTTCTTTTTTGTACTGGGGATTGAACTCACAACCTCGTGCCTGCCAGGCAGGTGCTTAGGCCACTGAGCTAAATCCCTGGCCCTATTTTTTGAGACAGGGTCTCACTATGCAGTTCAGGCTGACCTTGAACTCACTTTGTAGGCCAGACTGGGCTCAAACTCACAAGGATCCTCCTGCCTCAGCCTCCCAAGTGCTGGGCTTAAAGGTATGCGCCACCACATCTCCACTGATTTTGAAAGATAGTTTTGTAGGGTACATCAATCTGGGTTGGAAGGTTTTTTTGTTGTTGTTGTTTTTGTTTTTCACTACATGAAATACCTCGCTCCAAGCCCTTTTTGACTTGAGGTTTTCTGTTGAGAAGTCTGCTATGATTCTGTTGGGCTTTCCTTTATAGGTGATCTGTTTCTTTTCTTTAACAGCTTTTAGTATTCTTGTGCTGAATTTCTGAGATTTTGATTTTGTGTTGAATATCTGGAATTTTGATTATTATTTGTCTGGTGTACATTTATTTTGGTTATGGCTAATTGGAATTCTATATGCCTCAGTTATCACTATGTCAGATTCTTTTCCCATGCTTGAGAAATTTTCTGCTATTACTTCTGCAAATAGTTTTTTTTTTATGCCATTAATGTTGACCCCTGCTTTTTCGTTGGCACCAATTATTGTTATTTTTTGCATCATCTTGTAGCTATTGAATTCTTAATTCTTGATCATTTATTATTGTCAAGCTCTCTTTCCTTTCATGATCCCTAGTCACAATCCTGTCTTCATGGTCTGAAAGTATATCTTCAGTTTAGTTCAAGTGGTTTGCCATCTTTCAGTGAAATTTTTAATTTTCTGGGTAACTGTTTGAATCTGTTTCATGCATTCTGTTTCTTTACTGATCATTCATGATTTCCACCCTTTCCTATCATCATCTATTTTTTTTTCTATCTCTACTCTAGATTTGCTGAGCAATTCCTTTATGAATGTTGATATTTCTTTTCTTACCTGAGAGATTATTTCTGATCTGATTTCCTCTATAGCCTCACGGATTTGTTTTTTTTACTTCGGTTGCTATCATTTCAGAAATTTCAGGTGTGCCTTCCATTTTCCTCTATCAACATCTCCTAGACTTGTTCTGGGTGAGCTGGAGGTCTGAGATTGTGTTTTGCTTCTGTCTTTTTTCATTTTCTGAATTTCTCATCCCAGGCCAGTTACCAGTTCTTCAATGTAGGGGTAGGAGCCAGACACGTGAATTCTTCCTGTCTGCTGGTTGCCATGGAATTATTTTCGTACATGGTATAAATTAAGGGTAAAGTTTCATTTTTTAAAAATTTCATATATGAATATACAATAGTTCCAGTTCCATTTGTTGAAAAGATCATCATACTCTTCCCTCTTTGGATTACTTTTGCAACTTTGTTGAAAACTCAATTATGTCTGTTGATCCATTCCTTGGTCCTGTATTATTTTCTACTGATCTATATGTATTATCTTAGACCTTTCAGAAGGTGCCATATTACTTTCTTATTACCTCTTTTTTCAAATAGCAATGCTAGTAATATTATATCTTTGAGCATTTCTCCATCTTAATATTTCCTGGACTAATCCAGGTAAGTTTCTCCACTTAAGGACTCCTGGGATTAGACTGGGTCCACCCAGATGATCCAGGATAAGTTTGTCATGTAAAGGATATTCATAGGTTCTGGATTTCTATGGACAATTTTGGGTAGCCATTATTCTTCTCACTACAATAGCATAGAGATATATTTGATTTTTTTTTTACGTTGCACAAGTTGAGTATTTATTTGACACATCCGTTTGCACATTTTCCTTAGAATTTTCTACAAAGACAAGGATATCATCTACAGAAGAAGCCAATTTCACTTCTTGCTTCCAAATTTGTATAACTTCTATTTCTTTGTCTTGCATTATAGTACTGACTATGACTTCCTGCAAAGGATGAGAGAAAACATTGTTGTCTTATTTCTGCTTTCAAGAGAAAATCTTTTAGTTTCCCACTGTCAGTTATAATTTTAGCTATAGATTCTTGTATCAGATTTAGAAAATTCCTTTCTATTGCTAGTTTGTTGGTTATTTTCCCCCTGAATGTTTGTTGAATTTTTTGGTGCATTTCCTGATTTAAAAAATGAAGATACCAAACTCACCTTAAAAGAGAGATTATAAAAATTATATATATAAAATGATTTAATATTGTTGTTAAGAAAATAGGGCATGGTTATATACATAAGGAGTGCATAGAGTATAAGGTAAAATTGTATCTGTTAGGAAATATAACAGACTGCAAAGTGCCCTCATTTTTTTGAGTTCTTAGCCTAAATAAAAGATTGTTTCAGCAAGCATGAATGGATTCATCTCAACCTGTAAAAATCTCCAGGGAACATACATGTAGAGGTATGTGGGTAGGGTATGGGGTTACAGTTTAGAGGATACATGGATAACGGTGTAAGAAAGTGGCCTTGGAAGACAAGGACATGCCCATAGTTCAATGGTTTTTAACTTCATATTATTCTATTCTCTTAAATTAAATTGCTAAGCTACCAAAAGAACACAAAATTTATAACAATAAAGTTGGCTTGGCTTCTATGCTTTTTTTTTTTTTGTAATGTTCAAAACATGAAGCTCATCAGATTTTTGGTGTTTGTTATTTGATGGATGTCATTTGTCCTCTCTTTCTTAATTTTAACTCTCATAATTGCTTTTCAGTGAAACTTTACTTTTAAATGTCTTAGAAAAGTGAAAAGCAGGGTGGAAAATGGAACTCTATTAGTGGCTCCAGATGCTAATGCTCTCTCAGTTTGTAGTCACTTTGAGAGTGAAAGTTTACACAGGCAAATTGAAGATTTCTATTTAAGAAACTTCAACAAAGCAAAAGAAGTATCTCAAATAAAAATTGTCCAGTTGTGCTACCTCTGAGTTCCAATGGGTGGAAACATCATTTCTCAACAGATTGCATTTAAAAACCTATCCTTATGAAAGCTGTGTGATAAAGAACTAGGAAACTATCCAAAGGGTTTTCCCCCCGCTATTTATACCTTAGACATCAAGTAGTGGCTTTTGTGTTTGCTCTATTGTTTTAATTAATGCTTCTTATTTTTGACTGAAGTATTTAAAGTAAATCTCAGTCATATTGTCATTTTACCATTTTAATTGTACCATGTATTTCTAAATTTAGTGCTATTATCTTATACAACTTTACATTTTTTTCATTTTGTTTACATTAAAATCACATGAATTATTTCAAAATGTTTTAAAATTTGTTTCTTTTGAGACTCAAATGAGATAATTATGACATTAGAGTCTCAGTGATCTATAGCAGTACTTTCTCTTCTTTTCATAACATTTAATGAAAACCTGGGTCAACAGGTTTCTAATTCTCTATTCTCAACATTTCCTATGCATTGTATATTAGTTTTAATTTAGTCCAAATCCACTGTTCGGGTTATCTTGGGGCTAGGTGTTCTCTGGGTTGAAGCAGCTTCTTTACGAGGTTTGCCCAAGGCACTCTTTATTCTTGGGATGGCTGTGCCCCAACCCTGAACATGTAGTCAATTTCCAGCTTCAATGGCTTCCCACAACATAGTGAGTTCAAAGCCAGCTTGAACTGTACAGTGAGACCCTATCTCAAGAAACTTCACCAAATATAATAACTTTATAAAGTATTTTAGCATCAGATGATAAGCACCTCTGAATTTCCCAATGCATATATTGCTTTTTTTAAAGAGTTTTAATGGATATTGTTGATTATTTTTTTATATCACCATCTAAGCAATCAACTATTGTCAAAGAAAAAAATTATTTACATTTTATTATGATTATATTAAATTCATAAATTAATTTAGAGAGAATTTATGCACAGTAATTACATTTTTCTTTTATGTGAAGATACACATATAATCTTACAATCATATATTCACCACCCCTCCTCATATAGATGTACAAACACCTGGTTTCTTTCCATTTGATCTGTGAATCAGTCTCTCTTTTTCTCAGAACCAATTCTTCTGATATTTTGGGAAATTTTAATTATTCTGATATCTACCTTTATGTCAATATTATTTTATAATCATCATTTCCTACTTGTGAATCTATTAGTAGCATTTAAAAGTCCTTAGGTTTGCCTTATGCTACTGTTGTCAAAACACTCCTACAGAGCAAGAGTAAGCCCCAAAGCCACTGAAAAATTATGGGGATTTTCACTGACCTCAAACTACCTTGGCACTTGTAATTTCATATCCAAGGTAGCTGTTTTAATGTTACCACTTACACACTGCGGTTGTTTTCAGATGCGTTTGTCTGATAACTCTCATTTAGTCATGCAACCATAGTGCATTGTCAAAAGAAAATGCACTACAGGGAGCAGGGAGATAGAACTTTTTCAAATGGGAAGGACATCAAGAGAGGGAGGAGATGAAAAAAGATTGAAGATGCATTATATATGTGTGCCAAATTCCCACAAGGAATGGTACTGAAAATATGTACCAATAACAATAAAAACAAAACAAATAAAATGAAAATTACTTGAAGACCAAGACAGAAGTTCTAGCTTTATAACCTGTGCACTGAGATCTTGACTGAAAAGTTGTTGATGGAGGAGAAAGTCTTTGTACAACAAAGGAGAAGACTTCAAATATTACACTTCTTCTCTTCCCTTCTCTTCTCTTGTATGTTATAAAATTATAGACAAGAGAACGACTGTAGTAATCCAGCCCTAGTTTTGTCTTTTATTTGTAGTTCTGAGTAGGTATCAGAGGAGATCCAGAAATAACTACAAAGTAACATTTTGAAAAATACACACAAAAGGTTATTATTCCTAACTAAACAAATTACCATGAAAAAAATTTTGTTTAGATATATGTGAGACGTCCTCCTTGTGGATTCATAATGTCAATTTTTTTTCATAAAGGTACTTACTAAATAAATCAATACACCACCAATTAAATTTACTGGCTAGTTTCCTATTTACTTAGCTACAAAACTCTCTTCCCCTTTGTTACACTTTTTAACCTCCCATGGAGCTAATATTATGCAGAATACATTCTAAAAAATGCTGGTTGGAAGATTTTTCAAATTTATAACTTACTGAAATCTGCAGCTGCAGCAGATCCCTTTGGAGGGACTGGTGAGTATAAATTAAATCTATAAACCTTTGAAGTTGGTCTTTTGAGTGTCTCAAGGACTTTTCTGTAAACATAAGCTTAATAAACAAACAGCAACATCTGATTTTTCATTTTTATCAAGTCCTTAAAGTAGATCTGTAGCCACTAAGCAGCACACATGGTTAATTGCTAGTATCACAAAGCTTTATTGAAAAGAATAATATTTCTGTTGAAGTAAACATGTCAGATTTTGACTACTGTGAAGGGCAAGATTTAATGGCAATGATTATCAGTGGAAACTATTTCAAGATTTGTGAATGCATAAAATAACTCAGTACATCAGACAAGATTGGGTACAGTCAGAGGGGTACGGCCATAGACTAACTCAGTACTTCAAAAACCAGAAGTTCCATATTCGGTGCATACATATTTGTGATTGTTATCTCCTTCTCTTAAGGTTCTCCCCTAACAAGTATGTTTGAATTTTACTCTTTGAATTCTTTTGGAGTCAAATGTGCATACAGCATACTGCTGGATCTTGTTTCTTGACTCATTCTATGTCTTTTGATTGGTGAATTGAAACTATTTACATTGATGGTTATAACTGATAAGTATGGCTTATCTTTGTCATCTTTCTGCTGTTTATTCCTTGATATTCCCCTCTTTTTAATAGCATCAAAAAAGAGAAATACTTAGGAATCAATCTAAAAAAGGAAGTAAAAGATCAATATATTGAAAATTAAAGTACTCTGAAAAAAGGAGACTGAAGAGGATATCAGAAAATGGAAAGATATCCCTTATTCATGCACAGGAGGAACCAAAATAATAAAAATGACCATGCTCTCAAAATTTTTATACAAATTTAATATTATCCTGGTCAAAATACTCAGCATACCTCATAAAACTAGAGAAAACATTCCTAAAGTTCATTTGGAACCAGAAAAGACCTAGAATAGCAAAGGCAATGTTGAGAAACAAAGGTAAGGTAGGAAGAATTAAAATCCCTGACTTGAAATTAAATGACAAAGCTACTGTGATGAAATCAACATGGTACTGGCAATAAAAAAAAAAACACTTGAGGATCAGATGCACACAATTACAAGTACTCAACTACCTTATCTCTGTCAAAGGAACCAAATATGTTCACTGGAAGAAAGATAGAGCTTTAATATATGGTGCTGGAAAAACTGGCACTATATTCCAAAGACTAAAAATAGACATGTATTTTGTCTATCATCATGCACTTAACTAACATCAAAATGGATCAAAGATCTGAATATAAAAACAGAAACAGTTCACCTCCAGGAAGAGAAGGTAGGTAGAAATCTTAAAGTCACAGGTGCAGGTAGAGAGTTCATGAACAAAACACAGACTGCATAAGAAATACTTGAAAGAATCAACAATTGGGATCTCATCTTAAGAAGCTTTTGTACAGCAAAAGAAATCACCAACAGAGTGAAAAGACAACCCACAGAGTGGGAAAAGCGCAATCCAAAACTGGGCACATGAGATGAATATGTACTTCTCAGATGAAGAAATAAAAATAGCAAATAAATGTATGAAGAAATGTTCAACATCATGGGTCATTTGAGAGTTTCAAACTAAAATAACAATGATATTCCATCATACTTCAAAAAGAATGAGTATTATCAAGAAATCACCCAATAACAAATACCAGAGGGGTTATCACAAAAAAGGAACACTTCTCCACTGTTGTTGGGGTGTAGACTGGTTTGATCACTGTGAAAATCAATGTGAAGATTTGTAAGAAAACTAGGATTAGAGGTCCCATTCTACCCAGCTACACTGCTTCCAAGTATCTTTCCAGAAAAATTATAAACATCATACCACTGTGGTATGTTTGCACCCAAGTTTATAGCAGCACTATTTGTATTAGCTAAATCTTGGAAACAACCCAACTGCCCATCAACAAAAGAATGGTTGGAAAAGATGTGCTTTATACAATGGAGTACTTCTCAGCCACAAAGAAGGATAAACTTGAGGCTTTAATAAGTAAGTGGATGCAACTTTAGGCAATACTCATAAGTGAAACAAATCAGACTTACATGTGTAAACATCGTATTGTTTCCCTGGTATGAGAAACTGAAAGTATAAATAAGGTCTAAGGTGTACAATAGATATTGTGAAATGGAAAGAAATTGTTCAAAAGGAAAAAGGAATTAGGATGGGTGAAAAGGGAAAAGACAGTAGAGAAAAAGAAAAAATGCAAGCCACTTATACTGTTGGTGTCTTTTAGTTGATTAAAAAGGAAGGTTTATGCTAGTATTAATTGGAGAAATTTTATGCCCATATCTTGTACCCTGAGCAACTACTTTAATGATAACAGCATGTAATGTGTTAACTATTATCATTCTCCTATTATTTTGTTATGAAATTTTGTTTTACCTTTTTTCCATAAAATAAAAAGAGAAAGAAATTCCAAATAAATAATACCATTAGCTACCTGGTTTTTTAAGAAAATAAAACCAAACACAATAAAACAGAAAAAAAAAAACAATTAAAACAAAACAGTGAAAGCAATACAGGACTTCAAAAACATTGTAATAGGAAATCAACAATGACTGCCACAATGCCTCTTGTTATTTTCAAACTATCTGTCCACACCATCAGACATGCTAAAATCAAATCAAATAAAACAAAGAAAACCAGTCAAAACAAAACAGTGAAAGTGATACAAGATTTCAAAACAAGATAACAGGAAATCAGCAATGGCTACCATACTGCCTTTTGTTATCATCAGAATAGTTGTCCATGCCATCAGATATAATAAAATCAAACCAAACATGACAGAATAAGATCGATCAAAACAAAAGCAATAAAATGATACAGGACTTTAAAACAAAATAATAGGGAATTAACAATGGCTACCAACTTCCCTTTTTAGATGTTTCCTCCCCTTTCACTTTCACAATATCTATTATACATTTTGTTGAAAACATACACCTTTATAGGACAACATTGAAACATAACTTGTGGTTTGTATTAGCAAATACAAATAAGACTCAAAACAGAAAAGATAATAGAAGAAAATTGATCAACAAAATTTCATCATGTTAAAATTTTATATTCTGCTAATGATACCATGAAACAAATAAAGACAAAATTCACAAATAGAAAGAAAAGTTGTATAAAGGACACAATTTATTAAGAATTTCTTTCAGAATATATACTTTATTTACCTCAATAGAAAAAAGGAAAACAACTCACTATTAGTTGAATTGCGTTCCCTAAAATGAAATGTTGATGTTCTAACCTCAAAGTCACCTTATTTTGAATCAACATCATTTGCTGTAGATGTGAGCTGCAGCAGAATCACTCTGAAGTAAAGTGGGATTTTAACTCAGTATGATTGGTGGCCTTGTAGGATAAGGAAGCAAACAGACATATGAGGGAACAATGCATTTACTGCAGAGCCTGAGAATGATATGCTGCAGTATAAATAAAGGAATGACAAGGATCACCTCCCAACCAGAAGAGTGAGGAATACTAAGACTGTAATCCTACTAACACTTTGATTTAGGAATTTGAGCCTCCAGAATAAATTTCTATTATTTTATACTACTCAGTTGTGGGACTTTCTTAGAGTCACCCAAGAAAGCCAGTGTGTACAATAATAAAACAGTATACCCAACAGTGACATGATTACAGCCAAAGAAATATGCAAAAGTTCAAAATTAAGTCATTATAAAAATGTAAATAAAAGCCACAGCAAAAACCACAGTGCAGTCACCAAAATAACAAAAATTTCAAAGTGTTATCAAAGATGTAGTACTGATAAAATTCTCATATACTGCTGGTCAGTGTGAGATTCTACAACCACTTGGAGAAACAATGTGACAGTATCCTATAAAATTAAATACACTTGCACTACATAACTCAAGAATATTGCTCTTTTGGATTTACATAAGAGTTTAAACATATGCAGTAAAACCTTGGCTTGCAAGAATAATTCATTCTTCTCATCATCCAAAAGAATTTATGTATCAAAGCAGTGAGACAGAGAGGGAGAGAGAGAGGGAGAGAGAGGAACCAGATGTGATCATGTGATGTTCAGTGTGACATACTACTAATACTGCAAGACATTGTTCATTTAACAAGTTAAAATTTCTTAGAAAGTTTTCCTCATCTTACAGGACTCTTGCAAACCAAGTTACTCTCAATCCAAGGTTTTATCAAACATGTAGTAGCAGTAAGTCTCCAAATTACAAATGAATTCCATTCTAGGAGAACATTCATAAATGGGATTTATCCATAAAACTGACCAAGTAAGTCTTATGCACATTTGGCAAAAAAATTTATCAAATGCAGCTCCATTCATACTAGTACTAAACTGAAAACAACTGAAAAAAAATGAAAACAAGTTCTCCATGAACTACTGTACAAATGTATACATCTGATTTAACCACACTATGGAACAATGTGAAGGAAAGAAAATTAACCATGAATTCACACAACACAGATGATTATTAAATGCATTATGATAATTAAAACACCCATACCCAAAACCAGCATGCTGTATGATTTTGTTGTGTGAACTTCTGTATAAGAAAAAAATGTAGCAGCAAGAAACAGATCAGTAGTAACCAGTAGCTAGAACTGATGTCAAAAAGGCATGAGGAAATCTTCTTTGAATACTGAAAAGCAGCAATGTCATGATCATGGTATGGATTACAATACTCTATAATTTTGTCACAACATATAATAATTTGCATAAGTTTTCAAGTTTTACATTCAGTAAGAATTGTAAAAATTAGCATAGTCTCAGCTTTATTTTTACTTACCTGCATTTCAGGCTTGGAAACGTCTGAATAAAAAATAACAAAGATTTAATAATAATTTAGAAAAGCAAATTTTGAGAATATTTAGACACATGCCTGCATTATCTTAATATATCCTGTCATTACAACTACTCATTATTTAGAAATAAAATAAAGTGCTAGTTATATTTTTACATATTTTGAAATATGCCTTTAAAACATTTTTCCTGAATTCTCAAATGTCAGGAAATGAAGCAAGAGAGCACATGATATATGATATTCAATCTGTACATTACTCAGCTAGAAAACATTTACTTTCTAATCTTTGAGGTAAGATCTGGTTTCTGTTACATGAATTGTTTTATTTCTACCTACATTAGTAATATTATCTGATTTTGACAAAATAGGAATACTTTTGAGCATTACTCACAAGAATAAATTTATCTCCAAAGCCAATATTTTCTTCTCAACTAAAATCCAAACATAGGTCCTATCTCATCATCTTTAATATTCTGGCAATGTATTGTGTTTTTAGAGATTTGACTAGTCCTGTATTAGAAAGTAAAACCTATATCTTAATATATACAATGTCACAAACTGTAAAACATTTTAGTTTTACTCAACTTGCCAAATCCTGGCCTGTAAAATTGAGAGTAACTACAACTGAAGCTTTCCTTTTCAGATCCTTATTTATATGAGACATTCAAAATTCTTCAAGAAATTATTATGTGCATACTAAAGTGTTTCTTTTCATTTCTTCCAATGTTTCCATCATTTACCTATATCTAAATTATAATTGAATGATCTGTCAGGTGTCTTTAATAAAAAAATACATTATAACAGAATCAAGTACTTTTTCTTGACTTTTGGCTTTTCAAAATTGTATTTTTATCTTCCTTTAACTATTCTAGTTGGTCAAAGTTTGTTAAACAGAAATTTATCTGATTTGTTTCTCTCATCTTTCACAAATACCTTCACTAATAAACTGTGTAGTTCTAGATTCTGCGGTTAAGACTTTCAGGGGAGGCTGTTTTCTAAAATAGTTTACATTTTCAACATGTGAAAATAGAAACAACTTGAATATCATCACTTAGTTTGCAGCTACAGGACATAATGTTTTCCCCATTGGATTTTGGACTTCCTTTTGTTCCAATTCTTTGTATCCTCCTGTTTGTAAATTTTAAAGTGAAAATGTTTATCTTGTGCCATTAAATGTTGGAAGTATTTAACCTTCTTTTCATTTGTACCAGAAGTTGTGACTAAATGCCTTTTATATAGAGAGATATGAGTCTTTGGGGGGCCAGGGACAAAATGTTATGATTCTAAAGTAATATAATTGGATAGACTTAATACTGGCTCTTAAGGATTGTTAAACCTTGGTTATAATGTTCAAGTTGTGAAATGTTAAAAAATAAACATGTCTTTGGCCCATGCCTTTAACCCCAGCACTCGGGAGGCTGAGGTAGGTGGAGCGTTGTGAGTTTGAGGCCGGTTTGGGCTACAACGCGAGTGCAAGACTGGCCTGAGCTACATAGTGCAACCCTGCCTCAAAAAATTAGGGCCAGGAGTTCGGCTCAGTGGCTTAAGCGCCTGCCCTGGCAGGTGCGAGGTTGTGAGTTCGATCCCTGGTGCCGCAAGAAAAAAACAAAAAAACAAACAAACCAAAAAAACATGTCTTGTATCTGGAAACCAAAGAAATGTGTCTGGTTGCCAAATTGACAAGGGGTGGATTGTTAAGGTTGATACACTGTGTTGAATGACTTGAGAAGTCTAGAAGTTTAACTAAGTGACTCAGCAGCTCTACATCCTGCGGTGTAGAGGACAAGCCATTACAACTCTAGGATGTTGTTCATTATGCCAATTTGAGAAGATTAGAAATTTAACTAAAAAATTCATCAGGGGGCCAGGGTCCTTACTTTGTAACATCCTCAGCCTGTGCAAGAGGAGAGCAAACAAATGGTGTGAGTTCTACACCCACCCAAGGGGCATAGTCTGCTTACAATAAAAGGGAAGAAAAGAAACTTGCTCTGCCCCACTTCTGCTCTTGTTGCTTTGCTGTCTTCTGCCACCTTGAGTGTTACCCCTGTGCCATGTCACACTGCCTTGGAGCCAGCTGATTATGGACTGAAATATCCATGATCTGTGAGCTAAGAAAAACCTTTCCTTCCTTAATTTTGGATATCAAGTCTTTTGTCTCAGCAGTGACAGAAAAGTAACCAAGACACACACTAAATGCTAAAGTGTTGTAAAATATAAAGATATGAATATGGAATACAGGTGTTTTAAAATTATTGCAAAATCTTTGCTTCAGTGAAGATATTTCACATATTTGTGCTTTGTTTGTAAGTATTTTCCTATGAGGTTATGTGTGACAAAGATAGGAATTTGACTGACATTGACTAATACATTATCTGCATTTTTCTGGCTAACTTTACAAATGAGAATAAATTATATATGTTTTAAGATCTTGTCTTAAGTCTACCTCGTGTTCTTAAAGCTCAAACTAGGATGAACTCTAGGTTTGTCTTCACAGCTTGGGATTTCTACGTGCATTGTCATTCTCTTTTGATCTCTCTATTTGTGTCCTGCCTGATGAAGTAAGCATATATTCTGCCTGTAGTTTTCTTGTTTCAAAGGAATGACATCTGAAAGTAGGGATAACATAATTTTATGTTGTGGAGTATTTATATTTTGAAGCGATAACAAATCATTAATGCTAAAAACACCAACAATTATATTGAAGGGATTTTAGAACCTGTAAAACCAAGACAGAAATTTTGTGCATGTCTAAGGGAGATCTTAGAGTTGGCTGTGCAAACTTAACCAATGTCTTCCACCTCTGCTGACTAGAAAACCTTGCCAAGTTAAAATTTGATCTTTATAAAAAGTATTTCTTTTTTAACTCAAAATAGAAAAATAATCTTTAGCTATACACCAAATCATATACAGTAAACAAAAGGCATCAGCTTCTACCATGGAGTACCTTGTTATATTCATGAATTCATATATGCATACAAAGGATGAACTTTTAAAAAGTAAAATCAAATCACACTAGCATAAAGAAGTCCACATATCAAGCATGAAAAGATTTCACTGAATATGCAAAAAGACATAAAAACTGAAAAGTAAGATTGGCAACTTAAGCTAGTATGTCTTTGGAGCTGGATGCGTTAAATAAAGCTTTCAACAGAATAATATTACACTTTACTGACAATGAAATGTCCATTACATAGAAGAATAATCATTATCATTAAGTGAATTTCCTGCTGAGTACATTTTTCACTGTGAGCAGGCCTATCTCTTGGGACATTTGCAAGGTAGTCTCTGTAAAATTGTTTAGATCAAAGAAAGTAAGAGCACTGGTTTTCTGATTTAGTTGTCAAATAAGAAAATAACTTACAGAGAAATTTTAAAGTGGGCCAAGGTGGATTTTTTTTCTGACTCTGTAGGGAAAAATTCGATATTTGTATTTTGTATTTTCATCCAAGTAAGTTAGAAGAGGAAGGTATAAGTTTTGAAATTCTATTTGAAATAAACCCTTATATAGGAGATTAGTCCTCATCATTCATATTTAGGAGCACCTATATAGCAAGGTAACTACCCAAGAAGTTACACTGGTCAAGGGGAATTAGAAAAATCTCTTGTAAAGTACACATTATTCTAATAGTTAAATTATAAATGCCAAAAATTTTTTAAAATTTAGTCTTGGAAAGTCTTATCTTTTCTAAATTATGGGTATTTGGAGTTTATTCTATATCTTTTGTTTCTAGACTTGATAAAATTTTCATAAACACTTCACATAAAGACCTTCCACTTTTATGCCTCGATTTGGAAAATTTTCTTTGATATTAGCAATATTGAAGAATTATAAGGCCAAAAATCATTCACATTTTGCACATTCCCCACTCTTATTTCCTTCATAAAAATCTAGTTAGAAAATTGAAAAATACCTATATTCAATTTAAGAGCATATTTGTATCATAGATTCATAATTTCATCACATTACAAATAAGCATCCATTCTCTGAATCCAATGTGTATAATAACAAAATAACAGCATTTAAAAGAGATTGTTATTTTCAAGGTACTCTTGTGAGTGCTCAATTGAATTACTTAATTCTTACAACCACCCTGTAAGGTTCTATTGCTATCTCTATTTTAAATAACAGAAAATGAAGCTAAGGAAAAATAGGAAATTTTCTGATAAATAGACAACCCAAGATTCGAAGTCAAGCTATCTTTACCTAGAACCTAAACTTCAAACCATTATACTTTACAGTCTCACTGTGAATAAACAAGCAGCAGCCTCAAGTGCCTGTTGCACAGGAAGAAAGAAATGTTACTTAATGCATAGTTGCATTTCCTTGTTATGTTATCAGGATTCTCCTATCTCGTTCTATCTTGGGGTTTTCTTAGTTGTATGCAATAGAAGAGTTAGAAGGAAAGTAGATGTAAATACACCGAACAGTTTTCCTACAGTCGTTGACCCATAAAGTCAGATTTTCTATATTTAACCAGATTTTATTCTAGTAATTTTCTCTTTCTTTAAGGAAAACATTAATAATCACTGCTAATAATAACTATTCTTAATTTTTAGCAGGTCCTAAATACTTTACAACTCAGCTTCACATCCATGGTCATTTTGCAGAGCTTCAAAACATACCCATGTTTCCAAGTAATATATCACAATTTCTTTCAAGGTAAAGCATGTTTTCTAAAAATCAGAATTGCATTTGTAGCACCAGGAACATCTATTGTGAGGATGTGGTGAGGTGAGGATTGAGGTTCAAAACACTCTGAAATTAATGCATAATCCAATCAATTTGAGAGATGATCAGAATGATCAGTTCAGGAAACAGCTAGTTTTACTATTTTAATCAACAGACGACTTAGACTGCTCTGCATTTGCCTAATCAATTCATCAGCAGTAGCTTGCACAACAGCTAAAACCTATTTTCCATTTAGTTATAGCTATATTGATAGGTATTATTTTAATAATAGGTTACTAGTTCATTTCCTTAAATGGAAACTAAGCTTTCTTTGTATCTAATAAATAAACAAGCATATATGCTGTTAGGCAAAAATCCAAAGGAATAGTGACTTAATCATTTTCATATCCTATTTGACTAGTACTTTGAAAAGTTCCTGGGGGAAAAAAGTCAGTATATTGCCTATTTATTTTAACCTACTCTCAATTTGGGTCCACCCCGCTGACTCAATGAATATTCCATAAATTCAATTATTATTCTTTACTTTTTTCATTTCTACTGCACCCATCACTGTAGAATTAGAGTTTCATGAATGTTACTGAATTTCATGTTTAAGTTTCAGATAATTCATTAAAAATTCTATTCTTAGAAGTAAGACTAAATGGGAATAGGTAACTCTTCATTGTTGTTGAGGATAAATATCTTAAATCTTAGCATTTGTCATAATAGTAGTTCTATGTCACTTCCCTCTCTTCATACATGAAGATTTTTATTAAAAAAATTATCATGGTACACTTAATCTGGTATATCAGAGACATTTCACATGTGCAAGAAACACTACATCATAAAGTAGTTATTTACAGATCATACAGACAGAAAAGATTATCAAGGGTTATGTAACCCATAGTGCTACAAGTTAAACTTGAGTAGAAAAGGAATAGTATTCTAACTAGTCCCTCACTCCTTCTTTACAATCATCAAGAATAATATCATAGTATAGCAATGGCCTCTCTATTGAGAATACTTTTCACAGTTTTTATAAAGCCTCCTTTTAAATTTAGTACTCAAATTGTTCTCAGTAAAGACCTGAAATCTCATCTTATATCAAATTCTCGTTGTCCCAGGGATGTTTCTGAGACAGCTACTGCCTCTTTACAATATGCCGTCAGACTCCTTTTTCAGGTTCTCTTGGGTATACTATTTCTCCAGATGAGCCCTGACCAATACTTTTTCCCAATGCACACTGTACTCTTACCCAGTTCTTAGTGCTGGGAGACATTTGTTCCTTTTATACCAGTCTGTTAAAGTCAAGCCCATTTTGATGTCCCTGATTCATAAAGACTTCCATTACTACTCTTCCTGCCTTTCTCTCAAATTATGCACTCCTGTATATTACTCGTCATATACAATATTATATGCCATCCAAGTACAATTTGATTCCATATGTAAATAGAAAACCATGTATAAGGCAAATGATAAAGTGTATTGAAAGCATAACTGGAGTTGTGTGGACCAGTCAGCATATCACATACATCGTTTGCTAAAGATTCATTCTTTGTTTCAGTAATGGGAGATTTCCTTTGTAACCTGTAATATGATTCTGAATGGAAGAAAAACTGATCCAGTAAAGCCCAAGGTGATTATATGGCCAGCATTGGATTTTACTACCAACGAAAGTTCAGGAGGAGTTAGTTTCTGGGATCACATTTCTTAAAGTGTGGTGCATGGAAGTTTTTCATTGGACTCTACTTGAATGCTTGTTAGACATGATACATTTTGGCATCATTCCAGCCAAAAAGAAAACTTTTTGAAGGTAGGCACCAGAAATTTCAACTAATAAGCATTTCATGTATGTGGTAGCTGACTCTGGCATTCATTTAAAGTTTGAATAGTAGAATTCTAGTTCAGCATTTAGCTTAGCAGATGTGTTTTTTGTTGTTTTTTTTTTTTTGCGGCACCGGGGATTGAACTCACAACCTCGCACCTGCCTAACAGGCGCCTAAGCCACTGAGCCAAACTCCCGAACCTGGTTTTTTGAGGCAGGGTCGCACTGTATAGCTCAGGCCGGCCTTGTGCTCGCGTTGTAGCCCAAGCCGGCCTCGAACTCACAACGCTCCTCCTACCTCAGCCTCCCAATAGCAGATGTTTTAAGACAAGGTATTTTTGTTTTTCCTTTTAAAGACTCTGTGCTGAGATACATTTTTAAAAGACTCTACATAAAAACTAGTTAAAAGAGTTTACTACAGAGCCTTTAGAACTTTTAGCAAGCTCTTTTTGTTGTGAATGTTTGAGATGGGAGCAAAATTCATAGAGATTTTTTTTAACTTTGGTAGGAAGCATCTTCCCCAACTAGATTCTGGAAAAAAAAATAAGCTTCAGGAATTTGACTTCAAGTATGTTTTTAATCTAAATGTCAACTACGTGTGTTTTGCTAGGCTAATGAGATGGGTCTACAGAAGACGATGGGGTGTGCTAGACTTCCTAAAGATTTCTGAACTGGTAGTAAAAAAATAGAGATACAAGTATTTTAGCTATTTTCTTTTTTTCTCTTAGACAATCTCCACTTATTTCTTAATAACATCATTCTATTTTTATATTACCTCTGAGAGGCAGAGAGAGAGAGGGAGAGGGAGACGGGGGGGGAGAGAAATTCTATCGGTGCTAGACTACCATATTTTTAAATAGAAAGCTAGACTTATATTTTTGCTTAGGTACTATGCAAATGAGTCAAAACTGCTTCGTTCTTCACCTCTAGAATAAAAAAGGAAATAGCAAGACTTCGTTACATAGACAGAAAGGGAAATAAATGTAGTTCCTTAAAATGTCAGAATAAAAGTTTTTAATCTGATGATTTACAGTTCATTCCTTCATTTTAATGTGAAAAGAATAAGTATATCTAGTGGAAACGGATGAATTGGGTCAAGTGAAATTGGAAGTCATTAAAATTCCAGGCTGAAATCCATAGGAATGGAGAAGCTTGGCTGCCCAAGTGATATATTATATGGGCCATTATTTTCCTCTTAGTTTCCTATTTTTTTTCCTCCAACCAAGAAAATGGAATCCTCAGAAGTCCTCCCCCAAAGCTCTTCTTTTGGAATCTCTGCTGAAACAGCCAGAAAGTGATTGAGAAACACTGTATAATAACACACAAGTTCAAATATCACATGGATTCTCATATATGAAAAAGTCAATACATAACTAGAGAGCAAAATAAAAGATAGATAAAAGGAAATAAAGATATAGATATTTGCAAATAGGAAGGAGACAAAAAAATGGAGGGAGGAAGGAAGTTGGATAGGAGAAAGGAATAAAAGAAGAATTAGTATGTCCTACATACATCCATACAACAGCTCTTCCTGAGGAATGTGATCATTGTGTACTACAAACTTTCACTAATAAGAAAATGAAAAATATTTGTCGATTTGAGGTTTAAGCAAATTCCTAATGCAAATAATTTTGAGTAACTTTGATTCATGTATCATCTCAAAACTCACTTTGGCATATGCTGCCTAATCTCTAAAGGTATGTTTCCATTCAAGATCATTGTTTCATCATTAAAACAAAGGCATCCGAATGAGTCTGTATTTTGCTAACCATTCAAAGAGGGAAATCTGCATGCTCCTCATTTGTTTGGAACGACTCATTTCAAAGAAGCAGTATATTTGTATGCACTAAGCAGTAGTCCCCTAATTATAATTTATTTTTGTCTATTCAAGAAAAACGCAACAGATGTATTCTACCAACTCTTGGACTGTCACACAGCAAAAGAACAATTGCATAAATGCTTCAAATAAATGTTCAAGCACTTTGACACAAATAATTTTCAGCATATCCTTGTTACTGTATTATAGCATTTAACCCTAATGCTATCTTTGTTGAGAATGCAGATGATGAATGAGACGGTTTACATTTTATTCAGATCTCTTTCTCTGTGATCAGTAAGTATCAGAAATAGAATCATTTACAGATAGCAAAGCAACTGCATTTTAAATGTCACATAGCCTGTTTTATTATTCCAGCTGGCATGTGGAAAGAAAGGTCCCTCTGTTAATGAGACTAACACTGCCAGTCCCATTATAATAGACTTAAGCAAATAAATAACATGTTTGCCATTTCTTCTCTTGTTTTTCAAGCACTATTTTTGTCACTGAACTTACTGCTACGGATATTTGAGCAGAATAACTGTAATTGTTACATGGCTCAGGAAATGAAAACTACATACGGAGTCTCTATTTCAGATAATTCAGCATGTTCATCCAAATTGTCCTCAGAGCCTGTCCTCCCCATGGTTCTTGCTCACATTTTCCATTAATGCTATCATGACAAAGAGATACAATGAGTTAGGTTTAGTGGCTCAATAATGCGTGGCAGTACCTACTGCACACTTGACAAGAGAGGAATAATAACCACATTGCTTCAAAAGGAAAAACTCTAAAAGAGGAACTGTACAAGAACCATGTAAAGTATTACCACCATTGATACAAAATTAGAGACCACTAATCTCTGGTTTTATGTAATTCAGAGAGATTAGAAGTTCACTAGAAAAAATTTATATTTGTTTTGAAAGGTTATACATACCATTTTATGGAAATTTTATGCTTTTCTAATGGCTCCAAAAGTCATCATGTTTAGAAACTATGGCCATATTATCTCAGTTTTTTTCTGATTGAAACTGTTCTCATCTAGGCACTATGGTGTTACATGGTAGTTCTTTTATGTTTTGAGACTCCTCGGTTTTTACTCTCTCCATGCTATCTCTTGGTGAGCTTAATGAAAAGCATATGATTTAAATATCACATTTAGACTGATGACTTTCAAAAATAGAGGTCTAGCCTTACCTGTCCCTCCATATTTGAATATCCAATTCCTTAGTTGACACAGCTACATAAATACTTGACAGACATCTCAAAATAATGTAGTCAAAACCTAACTCCTTATTTACAGTCTAGCTAAACTTCTCTTTCTACAACAGTCACATTCAGTAAATAATATCCTACCCATTCACTTTCTTGCGACAAAAATCTCAGGGTAATTCTAGACTTCTCTAACTCCTTTTTAATGCCTCCCCACTCCACACACAAATTTTCTCTGTAACAAAATTTGGCTCCATTGGTTTTTTCCTGTTCCAGTTCCTCTGTGTTCACTTTCTTTTGTCCACTACTAGCACTGTGGATGAGATAAAGTCTTATATGAACTCCTTCAACAGCTGTTTATCTGGTCTTTCTCTTACCTTCTTCCTTTCTCTTTTCTTTCAATAATAGAAAGCTTCTTTATGTTACCTTACAATGAATGAAGTCAAAATAGCCTAAAATTCTTTCAAACAAAAGAAAATTGGTGGAAATAGAATATTGTTATTTTAAAATTTCATTTTATTTATTTATTTATTTAGTATTGGGGATTGCATTCACAACCTTGGGCTTGCCAGGCAGATGCTGTGTAGCTGAGCTGTATGGAGACATTATAGCTATAAAATAAAAGGTATCTCACATTCTCATGAATTTAAGTGTAGAGTCATGAAATATACCAGTAGGTTTCCTGATGTGCAGTTCAACAAATCTGGGAAACTTTCTAGGTAACATAGTCTCAAGCATAAGCATAGTTATTATTTTAAGTCTGCCATATTGTACTAGGTAGCTAATTATAACACTAATAATAAATCATTAAATAATTTAAGTTAGTTTAATGAAGACACAAATTCTAAATATTTAAGGACTTTTAGAATTATACAGTTGTCCAGTTAAGACTGAGAAATCAAATGTCCTCTCAGTTGTCTTCACTGTTTAGTAATTTAAGAACTAATGCAATTTAGAATTACTTAATTTTACAAAAAGTGAGCTCATATTATTTCACTTATCTGAGATCAGGCATATGTCAACAGGTTTACAAAGAGACTGAGAATAGCCCAAAGGAGAACAGTTCTGTAAAGTAACTATAATGAAATTCTAAATAGTGATTTTATTTTGTCTTGGTGGTTGTGTTGTTCTGCTGTGGGGATTCTTGCTGGGGGGAAGGAAGAAGCAAAGGAGTAGGAGATACTGAAATAGTGATATTTGTGCATATTCCAAAACTGAAAAGTAAATAGATGTGACTCAAGAAGCAACTTGGAGCATGTTTACTTAAGTGTATTTTCTTATAAGTGTCAGTAATGAGCCTCTCAAATTGTTATAGTATATACAGATAATAATCAGTGAGTTTTTCCACATCGCTTCTGGAAAAACTGCTTTGTATTCTAGCTTTAATTAGTGTACTATTATCCACTGCTAATTCGAGGGGTTTAGTCTAGAATTGGCACACAGCTGCAGTGCAGAATGCAAGCACATGAATTGCTGGATTAGCTGGAGTCCCTACAAAGGGGAAGGAGGAAATGAGGGGAGATACAACAAACCACATCTTCTAAGTTGGTTCCAAAACTCACCAGCTATTACTTATAATTTAAAAGTCAATTCCTTGATCGGAAGGAAACTGTGTTTCTAAATTTGGTTTGTCCTAAAGTATAGGACCACCCTTTTAAAAAAAAAATGTTTTAGAAACATTCAGAAAACTCAAAAGAATAGTCTAACACAAGCTCATTTACTTACTGGCCACATTTAGTAGAAGTTGAAGCATCACCAGATTTGCTGTGCACATTTCTCAAGATAGTAACTCTCTGAGAAGCAGCAGTTTCCCCTTTGTTGTCCCCAGGTGCCTTCATCACAACCATTCTTTCTGCCCAAAATTCTGGAGTTGATGCAAATCCTCTTCTCCTCAGTTTTTATACATTGCCAGGTATTTCTGTGTGTATATTATTTTTTTACATTTAAACTTTACATAAATAATAACATGCTATGTATATTTTGATGCTCCTCTTTTTTGCTCAACATGATTAGATGACATCTTCATTGTGGTGCACTGTTCATGCAATCAAGTTTCTTCATCTAACAGCTGCAGAAAAGCAGAAAACATCTTGTCTTCCTAGCATGCATGTGCTAGCAGAGTTTCTCAACAATCTCAATCCCAGGAGCATTTGGAACTGCAAGAAAGTTTTCTTTCTGTCACTGCATGGGCTTCCGTAACAAAGTAATGTAAAGTGGGTTGATTTAAGCAACAGTGTTGGGAGCCATTGAAACTGGAAATTGAACACAGGTGCAGGGCTGCTGCATGACCGGGTCAAGATAAGGTCACAGCTGAGGACACCTGGCTCTAACTCCAGTTAACTAAATAAAGATTGTAACTGCAGGCATTTCACTCCTGTAGTGAGATGCAACTTGAAGATCTTCTCCTAAGATACTTCTTTCAAATTAACATAATTTGTTACTTAGAAAAGTTCTTGAACCACTCCCAAGGTCTGTTGAGTTTCCTGCGTTTTCCACTCTGACCCCCTAAATAAATACAGGCTGCCCCGAGACATTCCCTGTCCCACTAGAGTCCCTGAACTCTGCAGAGGGTTTTGATCCTCCTGGAGCCCTAAAATCATACCACTTATCTCATTTATTTTAACCTTCGCAGTACACTTGTTTGGGAGATTGGGGACCTAGGCCAGGTCCCTAATACAACAGAAATATATTTTCTCAAAATTCTGTAGGGTAAAAATCTTGGTTCAAAATTCTGGTAGATTCGTTTCCCCTGGAGCTTTTGTCCTTGGTTTGCAGATGGTCATTGTTTTCCCATTTTCATAAGGTCTTCGCTGTACACCATTTCCGTACCTTAGTCTACTCTTCTTATAAGGACATGGCTCATTTGGATAACAGCCTTTCCTCTTGACCCCATTTCAAATTAATTACCTACTTAAATATCCTATCTCTGAACAGAGTTACATTCTTCAGTTTTAGAGTTAGAATTTGAGCACAGGAATTGAGAGGTGGGGACACAATTCACCTCATAACACAGGCTGAGTTGAGAAGCTCCACAACATGCACTGAAAAGCATCATTGTCCTTGACATTAGGATGCTGGTAGCATTCTCTAGGATAAAAATCAAGTGGGATTCCTAACTCTGGAAAACTTTATTAGGTTTTATCTAAATGTCCCAAAATAATTTTGTCAATTTAAATTCCAAAAGCAGCATATGGAAACTCACATTTCCCTGAAACTTGCTAGCAATTGAAGGGTTCTCAGACACTTGATATATATGCTAATATTATAGGTATGATTCATTGTTTCAATTTCAATTTACTTGATTCCAAGTAATGCTGGATATATGTATATGCAGTATGGCAAGATATGTATGTGCATTCTTCCAGTTATCTGTATCCTTCTAGTTATCCCTATGAATTAGTCCTTGTAATATTTACCCGTTTTCTCCTTTATGTTTTTATTCACTTGCCAGAGACTGTCCTTTTGTATTTCTATGTTTTTCATATGCTTTCTTCCATTATGTGACTTTTCTTTAACGCTGGCACTCTATATTGAAGAAAAATAGGTTAATGTTGTCAAATTTATCAGTACTGTACTTTTCATTGTGTAAGTGCTGCTTGAGTCTTATGTACGAAAGTTTTCTCAACCCAAAAGTCATAAAGATAACCTCTTCTCTTTCTTTCTAAAAGATTTAAAGTCTTGCCTTTTAAATGAGTTCTTTATCAAAATTTCATTTTTTATTAAGCAAGGTATGAAATCATTCAGTTTCTCAGTATGAGTAGCTAATTTGTTCAACAATTTTTAGTGAATATGTAATCATTTCCTCACTTCTCTGAAATAAATTTTCCTATTAAGTATAGTTCTCTGTATAGTTTCTCTATTTTGGCCAAGTTTTAAAAATATGTCTTCACTACTAACTAGAATATTATAAACGCTGTTTCTTCTAAGTCTTTATATCTCCTAGGGAAATTATCTTTCCCTACTGCTCTTTGAAATTGCTGCAGATTTCTTGGTCCTTTACTTTTCTATCTGAAATTTTTAATTGGTTTGCCACATTAATGCAATGAAAAAAATAGATGGAATTTTCTTTAGAGTATGTTAAACTTACACATTAATTTGCAGAAAGCTCACCCTTAAATATTGAGTTTTCTCATTTTGAGAATGTTAAATCTCATTAATTCAGGCATTTAAAAAATTATGTCTTTAGTAATACACTATAATTTTCTACACATATTAAGCATATTTAAGTATTCGTGTAACTTTACCTAAAAATGTGTGTTACTATTATAAATGGTATCTTTTCTTTCTTGCATTATTATATTTGATAATTTATGGATTAATTAAGGGATGATGGTGATATTTAAATGTTGGTCTTAGATTGAGACAGACTTACTAAATTCTCATTTTATTCCTAATAGTTCACTTTTAGAACTTTTTAGATTTCATATATAAATAATCATGTCAACCACTGGCAGCCACAAGTTCTCTCATAAATTTCTATACCTCATCATTTTTGCATTTGCTATTGTCTTCATAAAAATGCTGAAACACATTGACCAATATATGTAATTTTGTCTGTCTTTTAGTGATTATGTGCTTATAATTTAATAATTAATATATTTGTTATCCTTTATTCATAGTATGAATGTATTAATAAAAATTAATTCTTCTTTTTGTTTAAAAATCTGTATATTTCAAAATAATTGCAATGTTTATAACATTTGCTCATGCTAACAGTACTTTAATTTCTAGGAAAAATCTTTACTGGGACAAATTTATTATTTATTGTTTTTATTTCTATAATAGATATGTTTATTTCATATCTTATTTCTATTTCTTTTCACTAGTATAATGTGTATAATTTTCTTTTCCTATGCTTTCTTGGGTAGTTTTGATATTACATCAAAATTGTACTAGTTTAAAAACTGATTTGAGTCCTCTTACCACACCATGGACTAGCAGCTAGCACACAGTAAAGCCCAGGACTCAGTAACCAGCTTCCCTGGAGAAGTCCAGGTGTCTGGCCCCTCCCACCACACTGCAGTACCAGGAGCCAGAGTGGGGAAAAGCCCAGTATTCAGTAATTGATCCTTTACTCTCATTTTGGGTTTTTTGTCTTCTTTTTCTTTTACTCCTTTTTTTCTTCATTTCTCTCTTTTTTCTTTTTCTCTCTCTTTTCTAAGTAACTGAAGAGAACTCCAGCCACAGAAAACTAATCCTACCCCCCAAAACCAGAGAATGAATTCAGATAGTCCCTCAAATACTCCTTCATTCTTTTCCTATCCCTTACTTTAGTTTCTCAAACTTTGCATGATCATACTTTGTCTTCCAGCCTTGCTTCTACTTCCTTTCCAATTATCTTTGCTTTATATGCTGTCCTCCCTAAAGCTCCTCATTACAGCTTAAAGCCACCTACCAAGGGGAAACACTTTTCATTCAAACTCCTAATTGATGATTGGTTCTGTTACATAATTATGGACTTTGCTTTTAGGTTTAAAGCACAAAATCAATAGTCACCACAGTTGTCAGTTTCTAAATTGTGCTTGATGCTATAGTTATTGCTAATTTTGCCACTTCAGCTAGGATGTCACATCCATTGTAGTCTTATACTCTACCCTTGTAACAATACTTGGAAGTAACTGCACCACAACCCTACAACAAAAGGACTGGAGACTGACCAAACAGATACCATCATCCCACTCTTAATAAATTGGGAAGATAGGATCTTGAGACAAATACAAATCAATAATTTCTGACACACAGAAGCCATTCCTGAGGTACAGACTTGTCCTAGAGAGATCTTGATACTAGTAATATAGCTACCTAATAAAAAAAACTCACAAGGATCATCAAAGAAAACAAAATAAGTTTTTTTTAAAATATACACTTACAAGATGAGAAAGCAAAATGAAATTCAGAATTTCATCCCACCCAGAACAAGTCCAGGAGACATAAACATAAAGTAAATTGGGAGAAACACACTTGAAATTTCGGAAATGATAGCAATTGAACTAAACAAACAAATCCAAGAGGCTATAGAGGAAATCAGATGAGAAATAATCTCTCAGGTAAAAAAAAGAAATGTCAACATCTATAAAGGAAATGCTCAGAAAATCTAGAGTAGAAATTAAAAAATACATGATGCTAAGAAGAGGATGGAAACTGTGAAAGTTCAATATAGAAAAGAAATAGAATGCAGGAAACAGATTCAAATGGCTATCCAGGAAATTAAAAATTTTCATTGTAGGCTGGCAAAACCACTTGAACAAAACTGAAGACAGACTTTCAGACCTTAAAGACAGGATTGTGGCTAGAAATCATGAAAGGAAACGTCTCTTGAAAAGAACAAAAGATCAGGAAACAACAATTCAACAGCTGCAAGACAATACAAAGAAAAATAAGAATAATAGGTGTCAGGTTGCTGCTGCTGCTTGCTGCTTTCTACTCCCTGTCTGACACTCCATGGACAGTTTCTTCTTTGCAATATCCCTCTGCCCTACCACTCTGACTTGGAACCAGTTTTTTAAAAAAAGAAATAATAGGTGTTAATGAAAAAGCAGGAATCATCACAAATAACATTTTTAAAAAACTATTCACAGAAGTAATAGCAGAAAATTTCTCAAGAACGGGAAAAGAATCTGACATAGGGTAAATGAAGGACACAGATTCCCGTTAGGCATAACCAAAATAAATCTACACCGACCCATATAATAAGGTCCCAGAAATTTATCACAAGAACAGAATATTACAAGCTGCTAGAGAATCATGGCAGACTTCTCAACACAAACCCTCAAGTCAAGAAGTGCTTGGAGCAAGGTATTTCAAGTCCTGAAAAAAAAAAAAATTTCCAATCCAGATCGATGTATCCTGCAAAACTATCTTTCAAAATTAGTACAGAAGTGCTATATTTCCAAGACAGAGAAAAACTGAAGAAATTTGTGACCTCCAAACCAACACTACAAACAGTATTGAAAGATATTCTAGACAGAGATAAAACTGACCACATTCAAAAAACAAATAGAAAGAAATCATCAAGCAGGGTAAGCATTTAAGCAGAGGAGAAAAGTAGGACACCAGCAGGAGGAAAATAATAAAACAAAGACAAAACTATACATATCAGTTAAACCATCAATGTAAATGGCCTCAACTTATAAACCAAAAGAAACAGACTGGCAAAATGGATCAAGAAACAAGATCCAACAATATTTGTATACAAGAAGCATATTTAACTCAAAAAGAAATTCATAGACTAAACATAAAAGGATGAAAATTGATCTTCCACGAAACAGGAACCCAGAAAAAGACTGGAGTAGTTATTCTGTTTCCATACAATGTGAACTTCAAGCACCTAGAATGATCAAAAAAGATCACAAAGGTTAGTACATACTTGATAGGGGAAAAATTCAAAAGAAAGAGATAACTATCATAAATATATATGCACCAAATATGGGAGCATCCAACTATATAAGACAAATATTAATAGACATGAAAAATCAAATAAATAATAATGCAGTTGTAACAGGGGACCTCAATACCCCATTACCATAAAGTTATAAATCAACTAGACAAAAATATCAGCAAAGATATATCAGAACTATACCAAACCTGTGAACAAACACATTTAGTAGACAGAGTGTTATACTCAACCACAACAGAATGTGCAGTATTCTCAGCTACATATGGGACGTTCAATAAAATTGACCATATACTAGCCCATAAAACATGTTTAAGTAAATGTAAAAGAATTGAAATTATCCTATGGATATTATCTGACCATAATGCAGTAAAACTGGCAATTAATGACAAAAGAAACTGCAGAAAACTAAAAACAAGAAGAACAAGTCAAGTCCAAAGCCCATGCAAGGGAAGAAATATAAAGATCAGAGCAGAAATTAATGCAATTGAGACTAAGAAAGCAATACAAAGAATTAATGAATCAGAGAGTTAGTCCTTTGAAAGAATAAATAAAATTGATAAACCTCTAGCCAACCTTATTAAAAAAGGAAATAAAAAGCTCAAATTCATGCAATAAGGAACAAAAAAGGAGAAATCATTATAGATTCTGTGGAAATTCAGAGGATTATCCAAAATCCCCTACTTTGAAAATCTTTACTCACATGGTATGGAAAAGACAGAAGAAGTGGACAGAATCCTAGAAATGTATGAATTGCCAAAGTTGAACTAAGAAGATATAAAAATTCTGAACAGCCCAATATCAGTTACTGTAATTGAAAACATAATTAAAATCTTACCAACAAAAAAAGCCCAAGTCCTGATGGATTCATTGCTAAATTCTGCAAGAAATTTATAGAAGATTTAACACTAATAGTCTTCAAACTCTGTGATGAAATTGAAAGGGAAACAATACTCACTAACTCATTACTGGAGACAAGTATTACTCTGAAACCAAAACCAGAGAAAGACCTGACCAAATAGTGTAGCTGGATACAATGTCAACACTAAAAAATCAATAGCATTCCTGTACACTAACAACAAACTAACAGAGAGAGAAATTAGGGAAAGAGCACCCTTTACAAAAATGAAATACTTAGGAATCAGTCTAACAAAGGAAATAAAAGATCTACACATTGAAAATTGCAGTACTCTGAAAAAGGAGAATGAAGAGGATATCAGAAAATGGAAAGATATAACTTGCCCATACATAGGAAGAACCAAATTCTGAAAATGGCCATACTCCCTAAATTTTTTTTTACAGATTTAATGCAATATCAATCAAAATACAATTAGCTTACCTCTCAGATCTGGAGAAATATTCCTAAAATTCATTTGGAACCAGAAGAGATCTAGAATAGCAAAAGCAATCCTGGGCAACAAACGCAAGGCAGGAGGCATCACAATTCTTATCTTGAAATTATAATACAAAGTTACTGTCATAATATCAGTATGGTATGAACATCACAACAACAACAACAACAACAAACCAAACCTGAAGATCAGTGAAACAGATTAGAAGATGCAGAAACAACTCCAAACACACTCAATCACCTTATCTTTAAAAAAAGGGCCAAACATGTTCACTGGAAGAAAGATAACCTCTTTAATAACAGTGCTGTTAAAACTGGCTTTCTATATGCCAAAGATTAAAGCTAGACCCATGTCTGTCACCATTCACTAAACTAAAGTCAAAATGGATCAAATATTAAAACAGAAACACTAAATATGCTGGAAGAAAATGTAGGTAGAATTCACAGACTGTGGGGGAGGAGAACAAGAAGTCAGCATGAAGCTAAAACCTCCTGTGAGTTGGCACCATGCACGGACTGAGTGGGGAAGAGCAAGATGCTAGCCCCTTCTGGGATGCAGGCAGGGAGACAAGAAGAGCCAATGTTCCTCCTCCCCTCACCCCATAAGCAACTGGCTGATCCAGGGAAACACAGTCTGTGATGATAGTTAATGAGGTAAAATGCAATTTAATGCTTGTAGTGTTTAGTGTTTCTCTGACTTTGCAGGCCTACAGTTGGTAGTCTGATCATCTATTAATGTAGCATGTGTGGGGGATCTCCTTCTGAAGGTGATAGCCATTGTTAATCCCCTATTATCTTGTTTTGAAATCCTATATCATTCTCATTGTTTTGTTTGGTTGGGCTTTATTCTGTTTTATCTTGTTTGATTTTGTTGTATCTGATGGCATGGGCAGCTATTTTGAAGATAACAAGATATATTATGTAGCCATTTGGATTTACTTTTATCTTGCTTTGAAGTCCTATATTGCATTCATTGTTTTGCTTTTATTGGTTCTGTTCTGTTTCTCTTTTGTTTAATTTTACTATGTCTGAAGGTATGGGCAGCTATTTTGCAGACAAGAGGCATTATGGTGACCATTGCTGATTTCCTATTATCTCATTTTGAAATACTGTGTAACTTTTACTGTCTTGTTTTGATTGGTTTTATTCTCTCTAACATAAAATAAGAAAAATAGGTAGAATTCTTGAAGACATAGTGTATGCAGAGAGTTTATGTACAAAAACTGAACTGCACAGGAAGTACTTCAAAGAAGCAACAACTGTGATTTCAAAGAACTTAATAAGTTTTTGCAGAGCAAAAGAAATCACCAACAAAGTGAAAAGACAAGCCAGGGAGTGGGAAAAAATTGTAGTCAATTGTCCCTCAGACAAAAGACTTCTCTCTAGAACATATAAATAACTGAAGAAAATCAGGTTCCCCAAATTCAAAGATCCAATCCAAAAATGGGCATCTAGATAAATATGCATTTCTCAGATGAAGAAATGCAAATGGAAAACAAATATATGAAAAAAATGTTCAAAATCATAGGTCATTCTAGAGATACAAGTTAAAATAACATTGAATTTCTATCTCACCCCGAAATGAATGTCTATTATCAAGAAATCAACCAACAACAAATGCTGCAGGGGCTGTGGGGAAAAAAGAACCCTTCTCCACTGTTGTTGAAAGTGTAGACTGGTGCAGCCACTGTGGAAATCAGTGTGGAGATGCCTCAAAAAACTAGGATTAAAGGTTTCATTCTACCCAAGTATCACCTATTTAGGTATCTTCCCAGAATTATAAACATCATACCACAGCAATATATGTGCATCCATATTTATAGCAGGACAATTTGTCATAGCTAAATCTTGGAAACAACTCAAATGTGCATCAACATCAGAATAGATAATAAGAAGAGATTTTTTATACAATTGAGTACTACTCAGCTATAAAGAAGGATAAACTCAAGGCTTTTATAGGCAAATGGTTGCAACTAGAGACCATACTCATTTGTACAATAGATGAAAGGGAAAGAAACTGCTAAAATGAAAGAACATTTGGGATGAGGGAAAAGAAAAAAGAAGGAATTGAAAAAATAAATAAATACAAGATAGCTGAGATAATTATACTACTAATTTCTTCTGGTTCATTGAAAAGAATGGTTTGTGCTTATGTTGTTTGAACAATTTTTCATGCTTATGTCTTGTAATCTGAGCAACTACTTTGAAGATAACAATCGGCAATGTATTAACTATTGTTAATTTCCTGTTATCTTGTGTTGAAATTCTGTATTGTTTTTATTGTTTTTTATTTTAAAATGAAAAATAAAAATTAAAAACTGATTTGATTAGGAAAGGTGTCTACTTATCTCCCAGTATCACTATCTCTTTTTCTCTTTCCTCCTAGATAGGAGATCTCTAGTGATTTTCTTGCTTATTTCCTGTTTGCTTTTGTCTAGGTATGCCCATCAGCAAACTCTCATGTAGCCGTCACATTCCCATGAGAAATTCTCATGGAGGTGTATAGAGAACCCTTTCCCAGCCTCATCACAGTCTAGAAAGGTTTATAATTATAATCCCAAGGAGATGTTATTGGAATTCTAATCAGCTAATTCCAATCTACCACTTCCAGTGCAATGCATGGCTAGAAGAAAGACACTAAGACATATATACAGTTGTGGGGAGCCAAGGGGTCCTAAATCCAGCCAGGATGGTGTTCACCAGAGCAAAGGCCCGACCCAAAGCCCAACCTGGGTTTTATTAATTCTCCATAAGGGGAGTGGCTCGGGGATGAGTGACTGGGGGAGCCGTGGGAAATAAGTGACTACCTGAGCTGGGCTAGGTAGGAGGTCTGAGATCACCGCTGTAATAACCAGGGGGCAAGAAATGCAGAGAACGCAATCTGCATAAAGCAACTGAGGTAGTAGCTAATAATTTGGGATTAGTGCTTCAGTTCTGATGTACAATCCTATTTGCCCCGGGAAGTCACAGCCTCTTTCTCAAGTCTCGGTCCAAACTGACAGCATGGAGCACGGCTCTCCATTCTGCCAGCTGGACCACGTATTTGGGGAGTCACTGGGAAGGGTAACATTGACCTGTCACCTTGCTTCAGAGATTACACATCAGTTCCTCAACCACTCCAATTTACATTGCTTAAAGCCAATTAAAAGGACAAAGAAATAGCTCAGCCAGCTCTGTGCCTATCACACATGGAGACAGGGCCAAGTTTATCCAAAACTGAGATAGTTGCTCTTCTTTCCAAGGAGAGGCAAGGAGAGTCAGCTCTGTGGTTCCCCACAGATGTGTGCATGCACCAAACCGCAGCCTGGCATGGTGGCTCTGAGGAGTCTCATCAAAGAGATATACTAAAGTGGTATAGGAAATCTCAGGAGATTTTCTGAAAGAGGAAGTGTGCACTGATTTATTCTGCTTTCCTCTCCCTGTCTGGCACACTGGACATAATGGTTAGAGTATTATCATCCACATTTACCATACCATGATCCTGAAAATAAAATGCTAAACAGAGGGATGGATAACAATTAGAACCTGTCATCCAGAGGAGGATATAAAGCTGTTTTAACACTTCAGCCTAAAAATTGAACCTATGTATGGTTGGATCTGTGTGTGTGTGTGTGTTTGTATAATGAAGTTCTGTCACATTAAGCTGCTGTTATCTTAGGGTATCAGGCAAAAGGAGCTGAACCCAATTCTTACTAGTACTGGTAGCATTTTTACTTTTTTTGTTGTTGTTGTTCACTGAAATAATTTGTTAAAAATAAGAATTCCATTCCTTAAAGAATTGTTAACAATCTCCTGTAAATCCTTTGGCCTTCAGTTTGTAGTCTCTAGAGCTAGCTGTCTTCACATAGTCAAGCAGAAGTAAACCTTGTGGGCTGGGAGGTTGGCTGCAGTGTAAAAGGGGGTGTGCTGCTCAGATCCTCTTTCCAGGGGAACTGCTGAAGGGAACAGAGCTGGTTAACATTCTGATGCTATGATTTTGAAACAACAGCGTCCATACTGAGGGCATGCTTACACCAAAGTACTTCTAGCAAAGATAGAGCATCGAAGAGTACAAGAATCTGGTCATTGCTGCCCACTGTGAGGGCTCTCCTGTCACCCTTTATTCAGAAAACTCATTCTTCAAGGCCAAGATTCAGAACTTTGCCCTATTCAGAAGCTCTTTCTGCTTAGCCATCCTTTCCACATTACAGGGGAAAGACCAAAAAGTTATATGCTGAAAGCATTCCCTGCATATTCTTTCACTCCTCTGTTTATCCCTCCAAGGATTTCCCTCAATAACCATCTTACATGGTTAGCAACATTCCAACATTCTAACTCAGAGTCAAAGTATCCAAGAAGGAAAGGGAGCCACTACTAAATATAAAATAATCCACTTAGGAGGTCATCTAAAAAGTCAGAGATAAAACCTCAGAGCTTCAAAGTGTGACAGGAAAAATGGAATTATGAAAAGACATGAGAAATTCAGAGCCACAGGATAGAGCTAATGCATCTTTTTCTGCAGTTGTCCCCATGTGCCCTAGCCATCCTGTGCTCATCCTTCCTGATGAGGATGATGTCATCAACAAAATGGCTTATAGAGACCTTGTGCAGCTGTCCACGGGAGGAGCATCATACTGGACAGAGTCCTGCCCTAATAATGCTCTTGGCTGTGAACAGTATGTGGAACACCTAGCCTCGGCATGAATATCTGGAAAGCAGGGATCTCTGCTTGACAGAGCATTCAAATTTCATTTGGTCTTATAATATAGCAATGAAATGCCTATATTCACATATTATATTACTTATGGTATATTATACATACTATATTTGATGTTATACTTGCTATTACAATTGCTATTAAACCACTATCAATTATCGGTT
The DNA here is from genome assembly GCA_004363535.1 of Dasyprocta punctata. Taxonomy (NCBI): domain Eukaryota; kingdom Metazoa; phylum Chordata; class Mammalia; order Rodentia; family Dasyproctidae; genus Dasyprocta; species Dasyprocta punctata. The sequence goes on along the minus strand of RJWM01015834.1, from coordinate 260 downwards.
GGTAAAGTTATAGATTCTCTAGATTACTTGATTAATAAACTGTCATTTGATCATTATGTATACAGTTTTCTTTATGATATTTTTACTTATTTTATCAGTTATTAGTGTTGCTGTACCTTGTTCAGTATCAGTTTCCAGAAATCTCAAACATAGTCCACTTCTTCCCCACTAAACATATGATTTATTTTAATTTTTATTTTCAAGGATGTGAAAATAAATAAAAGTCAAACCAATATTTAAATAGCAGAAAACTTTAAATC
>RJWM01015833.1:0-47049 GCA_004363535.1 Dasyprocta punctata | reverse complement strand
CCCTTAAGCTTCTTTGAGGCATGAACCTTATTTACGTTCTACACCACTATTAATCTCCACAGTGCCTGGCACATAGCAGGTGCCCCCAAAATAGTTGTTGAGTGAGTGAATGAATGTATAAATGAATGAATATTTTTCCATCTTTAAAAGCTGGAAGCATCTGTTGTGGCTCTGTCCAACTTCATTTGCCGGGGAAGGATTGTTCATAGACAGTTACCAGGAGCGTCCTGAGATGGTGGAGCCACTCTTCCTCACGCCAGGTCCTTGGCTCTGGGGGCAGAATTCTTTCTTCCATGGATCCCAGGCTTCTGAAATCTCTTCATAGCCTGTAGTCCCATCGCTCTCAGGGTTTTCCTCTGGAACTTCTTGGGTCTCTCATGTTTTGAGGTCACAAGAGGGCGTGAGCTCTGCCCACATCCAAGTTTGCTCAACAGGGTGGGAGGTGTGGGTGACTCTAGTTGCTCTAAAGCTGGCATGGTTACCTGTTTCCCCAGCCTTCTGGCAAGTCCCTGAGGTGTATATAATAGACTCTTATCTATATTTGCTCATTGAGGAAATAATTGAAGTGATTTCCAACTCCCAGAGCCATGAAAATTGAGTGGTCTGATCTATGAACTGAGCGATGGGAATGGTTTTAGGCCAACAATTGCTGATAGTCAGTTGTATAGCAGTCTCCAGATGTCCTCACTGTCCCTGTTAACCAGAACAATGAAGCTAGAGAATCACATTCAAAACTGGCTGCAGTGAAATGTGACCTGAATGAACCCAGTATCTCTTGCTCCCAAACTTAATCTTTTCCTGCCCATTTAGTCTCTTTCCAGCTTCACATCCTGGGTCTATAGGAGAAAATAGCAGGTGCTGTTGGAGGAAGGCATGAACATTTGTGGCCTAAGTGTGCAGGACAGAGACCAAACCCTGGAGGCAGTGTTAGCATGGAAGACGATAGGTACAGCCATCCCATGGGTGCCTAATAGCAAGGATGCCAGCTTTCTCCATATTTCTGCTTCTTGGAACCTCTAGTTTTCTCATGGGATGGGATGGGATGGGATGGGATGGGATGGGATGGGATGTGTTCTGCATGTGTCCAGATGCATGTCTGCTCTTGATCTTCGAAAAGGCAAGGGAAGTGGGCTGTTGGAGACACTCATTAGGACCATAGCTAGTGGACAATCTAACTCACAGAAAATGAGTTCCTGATAGCTTGTGCCAGATAAGATAAGAGGAAAACATGATGTCATTGTTCCAGGCATAAGTCTCCTCTTTCTGTGTCCCTTTTCTCCCATGGCTCCTTTCCTTTTCCTCTTGTCACCCCCTACAGCCTCCCTCCCTCTCCTTACTCTAATCTTTGGGAAAGTTCACATCTTTGCTCTCTCTCTAGCTGTATTAGGAGCATCTCTCTTCTATCTCTGTACCCTTCTGAGAATATCCAGGCCTTCAGGATCTTTTCCTTCCTTTAAGATGAACTCATTAACACTGAGATGCAAGGAACTGATAAGGCTAAAATCCATTGGTTTCCAGGTCACTTGCTGTACTGGCTTTTGACAGAATCTCCAAAGGGTAAGGGTTTGTGGCAGTGGGCTTCTTTCCCTGCCCTGCTGCAAATTGATAGGGTATTTTCTATGTCTGGGCTGTATCTGGAGTTCTCAAGTCAGATCCTGAAGACCCTACCTACAAAGCTGGCCAGCTCCAAATTCAGCTGGGTAGAAGCATTTGGAGAGAGGAAAAGAAATAAATAAGGATAACTCAGCCCAGAAGCAATGCTGGCTTGGTGTGGTGTGGTGAGCCTGAGGAAGTGATTGCTGCCCTTTCCAGTTGGGTCCAGGGTCTCAGTCACACCAGACAGGATGCTTTGCCCGCAGAGTCCTTTGCCTTTGGTTAGTACAGCCAGGTCTCATTATTGCAGCTTTCTTCTCTGTCTTTGCCCCCTCCTAGCCCATTTCACTTCTACCTAATATTCTTTGTGCTTTCACGTAATTTGATCAAGCATTTGATCCAATTTTGTGGCCCATGGCTTCCCAGAAGTGGCAGATGGCAGGCATCAGAGTTCCCATGGGAAGAATTGGCTTGGAACTTTGCCCACTGGCCTGCTGGAAGCACAGGATCAGCTGTGGTTGGTAAGTTTCTCTTGGTCTTACCTGGTTGCTAGTTCCTGAAGGCAAGGAGTGGCTCAGTCTTTCTCTGGGTCACTCTAGCATCCCCACCTCCAACATAACCTGCAGTGGGCATGCAGTTGATAGTGTCCAGCCTGCTGGGAGCTCATGTTGCAATGGAGATTTGTCCAAAGAAAACCTCTTGTGGGGAGCTGGAGCTATTAACCTGTGTGTGCATAAATCTTAACTCCTCCTTTCAAGGAATCCTTCACACCATGCATGTATGCTGAATCCCATAATATGCTGTACATCTAAGCCCATCATCATCCAAGAAAATTGATGAGATGCTGACAAGACACAGTTAATTTCCTGCGATGCACATGGGCAGGTAAATGCTCCAAGAGATGAGGACCTAGAGCTCTAATCTCCTGGAGAGGAGGCCTTCTCACCACTACATACATATCCAAAACTTTTGTCTCTGTTCATTTGGGTTACTGTAAGAAAATCCTATTGACTGGATGGATTATAGGCCACATAAATTTATTTCTGGAGCAGAGAAGTCCAAGATCAAGGAAGATTCAGTGTCTGATGATGGCCCACTTTCTTTTTCCTAGTGCTGGGGCTCTAACCCAAGGCCTGACCCATGGTAGGCAATTGTTCTATCATTAAGTTGTATCCCCAGCTCCGAGGAATTACTTCCTGGTTCAGAGTGTAACAAGAACCTAAAGTTGGGCTTGCAGATGCCCAGTGGGTTACCGTCTTGGTTACTTTTTGCTCGTTGCCGAGACAAAATACCTGACGCCCAAAGTTAGGGAAGGAAAGGTTTATTCTTACAGTTTCTCGGGAGTTTCAGTCCATAAAGTGGGCTCCAAGGCAGCATGGGATGACGGGGCTACAGTTCATGGCGGCTGCAAGCTGCAAGCCGCAATCCGCGCTGGTGAGAGAGAGGGCAGAAGCCGGGAAGCAAGCAAGAGGAAGACCCGCCTTCCCCTTTACTGTATCTCAGCTCCACCCCTGGGCGGGTGTAGCAGTCACGTCATTAATCCTGGCGCCATTAATCCTGGCGCTAGACAACAAACTGATCACAAGTGTCAGACTCAGCCCCATCAAAAGTATGAGGACTTGGGGGTACATAGCATATCCTATACAGTTACTAAAAGCAGAATGAAGCTTGGCATCTCCACTCTCATTTTTTATGTCCCTTTAGTACCTTAAAATTTTGGATCAGATCTCTGTTTAATTCTGTATGTATATATACTCATCTGATAAAGAGTGTTGGTAATAGAAAGTTTATTAGACCTAAATTTACCCAGCTTATCTCATTTTCCTTCAAGTCTGAGGTCATCAAGGTGAGAGTAACCAAGTTTTTACAATGTCTAGTTCCATGCCTCTGGGGCAATGCCTAGAAGGCTCTGGACATTGTCCTAATCATAGAAGCACCTCAGGTCTCAGGAAAGACAGAGCCTTAAGACCACCTATGATGAGGTCACCCCTTTCCTGCAAGGAGTAGTAGCTACCCTGTGGAGGGAGCTGAGGCTGCATGCCCAACCCCACCTCGAGCAAAAACAAATCACAGAAACCAAGTTGCCCCTCACCGCAAGGACTCCTCTGACTTATGAAACCAGGACTGAAATAATAATCAACAGACCCCAGTCCAACCCTCCACAAAACTGGTCCTTTGCTTTGTTAGTGGGCCAGTCTGAACTTTATCAGAGTCGTATCTCCCTTTAATTCCTCAAACTAAAATCCCTTCCCCATTTTCTCTTACTTCATTAAGGAACAGACTTGATCTTTGCAAGGACTGTGCCCTCCATCTTCTCTTACTCTCCAAAAATAAGAGCTTTGCTTCCTTTGTAACTTCATGCTAATTGCCACAGTTTTGATTTCTATTATTGAAGCAAGGACTCTCTCAAGGGTCGGTGACAACAGATGGTGTCTCCAGTGTCCTCTCATGGTAGAGGGGCCTCAAGCTTCTTTCTGGTCACTTCTTGAAAGGGCTCTAATCCCATTCATTATGACGCTACTTCTACCACCTGCTGGACTTTCAAAGGTCCAGCTCATGATATCTTCACCTTGAGGGTTAGGAGTTCACATGAATTTCGGGGGAACTCAGATGTTCAGACCAGTGCAACCCTCTTTCTCACTTTTATGCTTCACCAGCCCCCTCACCAGAACAGAGGATACACTCTCCTTTCCTTCTTGGACACTCCATCATACTTCTCCCTTGCTTTTCATGCTGGTCCTGCCTCTGAGCCTGAACAGCAAGCCTTGGCTATCTTACCCAGCACTGTGGGTGTCACTGGCCTTGGCCAGGCCTTTGGTGGTCCCAGTCTTGTTGGTCTTTATTGGTGTCTCAGTTCTCATCCCTATAGAAGAGTAAAGGCCATTTTCAGGCCCCCTCCTGATAACTGGTCTTCTACTTCATTTTCCCCTACTTTCACCTTTAACACTGGCTTATCAGGTATTTTCCAGTTTTTTCTTAGCTTCTTGAGGCATCAAAAATATTGTACTTTCTTCTATTATTTGAACCATTATTCCCTCTGCTCAGTGTGCTGAGTTACATTTTAAACTTCTAACTACAATTGTTTAACTTTTCTTTCGAAGGTTAGAAGCAAAACAGCAGCAAAGGAAGAAGCTATACGTCCTTCAACATGGCTCACTGTTTCTTTCACTTTTCCCTTGTTCCCATCCCTTGGTGAGAAAAGGCTGGAAGCCCTGGAAGGAGGAGGGGGATATGGAAAGGTCAAGGGTGCTCCAGGAAGGTGAAGCACAGGTACAAGATGCTCTAGGTAGAGATCTAGATTGATCTGTCTCTGGGGCTGCTTTGCCTGGGGTGGTTTGCTATAAACTTTCCTGTCTCAGTTGTATGTCATGATGAGGGGAGTGACAAGTGTCAGACTTTCTTTTGGCTATCAGGGTCCCTCCCCAGGGCCCCACTTCCTGGGGAGACCCCCTACTCTCCTTGCCTAGACTTCTACAGTTGTTTCTGAGAAGAGCAGAATTAACCCATGCACATTCTCTCAGGCCCCAGAGTAAATCTGTTTAGCTTTCATCCTAGGTGGTTTACACAGATGAATTAAAGCAGTAATGCAAGGAACCTGCTTCACTGTATTCCCACACAATCCATGCTCAGTAATGTTATTGTCAGAGCTCCCCAGAATTTTAAGGAAGAGTGTCTTAGTAACTTTTTTGTTGCTGGGACACAATACCTGATGCCCACAATTTAAAGGAGGAAAGATTTATTTTGTCTCACAGTTTGTAGAGGTTTCAGTCCATAGTTGACTGTCTCCAAGGCAGGCCGGCAGGTCAGAGGGGTATGGCAGAGGAGGCTTGCTTATGCTATGGTGTTGGGAAGCAGAAAGATATCAAGACAGAGGGACAGAGATTTATCCTTCCAGGTCATGCTCCCAGTGACCCACCTCCCCCAAACAGATTTCCCCTCCCAAATCACATTTAACTTTAAACTCATTGGTGAACTAGTTCACTGGCAAGTATCACACTCCCATGATTTGTTCATCTCCCAAAAACCCCACCTATGAAAACATGAGGCTTTGGGGAGACATCCAGGTATAAACCATAACAGATAACTGTTTAAATTGAGGCCTTTGAAGTGTGAGGATTTGCCACCAAAGCCCAGGATGTTTCTAACTGATTGTCTTTGGTCCTCATTAGACCTCTTATGCTGCAAGTCAGATGAACAGGCCATTTAAAACAAGCATCAGACTTTCCAGGTAAGGTCAGAGGCTGGCTGTGTACTTCTGGAGCAGCGGTGGCCTTGGGGGAGGTGAGATAGGGAGATACAGTACGTCATCTCTGACTCATCTCTTCCTTCTGTCACCATTCTTCTTGCTTTTGGTCTAAGGGACAGTGTCCAAATGAGACCATCTGCAGTGTAATTCAGGGGTAGGGGTTGGCACAGTGTGGATCTTGGCTGCATGGGGACCTCTTCACCAGTTGCTGCAGGCCACTAGAGGAGACAATTAGTTTGTCTGTAAATTCCCTACCAAAGAATTCCCTGCACAGTCCTAGTTTTGGACCTTGATTTTAGCTCATGGAAACATCCCATTGGTCATCTTCTTTGGTCCTTTATCTTGTTAGGAACTTGTCCCTAGATCATCAGGGGAAGCCTGGGCCCTGGGTAAGTCATTGCCTCTAGGCACCAGACAGAAGTTGCTGGCGGGGCTGAGACCTAGTTGACAGAAGATGGGACAAGATGGCACTGAGAGTGGCGAATTCAGAGCTTGAGTCTGACGACAGTTCGCTCTCCTGCAACCAAGAGCCAATTCCTGTATTTCTGGCCTTCACTAATCCTCATCCTACTGGCTTGTGCAAACAAAATATCTCAGGCTGGGCTGATGCAGGTGATTGAAGCAGTCTGAAAAGAGCTGGAGGTGATTGATTCTGGCCAATGCCCATCATAGAGGAAGGGGAAAAGAGAAGGGAAAACAAAAATTACACAAAGCGATTTGGAAGTTTTCCTGTCAAGCAGCCGGTGATGTTAACAGCAAGGGAGCTTTGCTCAGATCTGCTCAGGCCGCAGGCAGGATTCCTGCATTGTCCTTCCAGGGCAGAGCAGCGTGCAGGTGGCTGGAACAGGCAGGGGAGCAGCTGGTGGGCTGCAGAGTAATAGCCTCCACGATCAGGATCCCATTCATAAAACTTTCAGAGCAGCTTCACAGAGCCTCACAAGCATCCCCTTCCTCTCTCAGATCAGCAGACTTTTCAGCAAAGCTGAAGAGCAACCTCCACAGCAGGGACTGGGCACAGAGAGGGAGGTACCTCTGGGCTTGCTTGGAGGCCTGCGAAGAGGTCCCAGACAGGAATCTGTTTGCTGGAGGGGACAGAACACTTCTCTTTTCCCTTCGTCTAAGCTGGGCACAGAGCCTAGGAGCAGGAGTTGGCAGGGGGGACAGGCAGGAAAAAGTGAAATGGCTGTACTTGTATAATTCATAAGAGCTTCTGAGTATAGCTCTACCATCAGTGCCTGCAGCCAGTTCAGCCATAGTCACTGTCACTTGGGCAATAGTGTTTTCCACAGCACACATGGCCTTCCACAGCTTCAGCAGAGGAAGGAAGAAGGCTAGGGATGGCCAAAGATGGCTTGTTTGGCGGACAGTGAGGTAGCTTCAGGAATTATTAGAAGAGGAATTGGCTAGGGCTGGGAGTCAGGTAAGCTTTACAGCACTGTAACAAATACCTGAGATAATTCACATACAAATAGAAAAGTTTATTTGGCTCCCAGATTTAGATGTTTCAGTCCATGATTGGCCTGGCCTCACTGCTTGTGGGATTGTGGCCAGGTAGCACATTATAGCAGGATGACATAGTGAACCACAACTGCTGACCTCATAGCCAGGAAGCAAAGGAGCTAATTAAGAGAGAGAGAGAGAGAGAGAGAGAGAGAGAGAGAGAGAGAAACATAAAGCAAAAAGAAGGTGCTGGGGTTCCCAAAACCCCTTTCAGGGCACATCTCCCACAACCTAAAAGCTACCCACTAAGTTCCACCCTTAGAGGCTCCACCCATCCCAAGAGCATCACTCCAGTCAGCAAGTTGTAACTGAACTGCTTTCTAGGAAAACAAGTTTTTAACAGAACTGCTTTCCTTCCTAGTCTATTTTTGTTCCCCCTGAGGCTTGAACCAGTGTTGGAGACCGGGTTGTACAGAGTTAAGTTGCTGAACACAGGGACCTCTGGTTGTGTTGGAAAAGAACGTATGCACGGTGCTCTGAAGTCAAGATAACACCTCAGCCAAGGCAGCCGAGGACACAAGCTGCTGACACTCCCTACTCCAGAGCAATAAAACTGCCAATCTTACAGATCAAGCAGTTCTGTTAACTGGCAAAATTTACTGCCTGGAGAAGTCTTTGAACCAATTTCCCAAGGTCCTATTCCATTTCCATGCTTGCCATAGTATCACCTTCCTTTGTCTGAAGAACAAATAAATACAGGCTCTCCAGTGGAGCACTTTGTCTACTCCTGAGAGAGAGTTCTGCCCTTACTGGAGTCCCCCAAATCACACTACTGTTCTCTTTTACTTAAGCCATTCACCATTCACTTGTTCTAGGAGATTGGGGCTAGGCCAAGACCTCAAAAAACCAGGGGCCTTCTCATTGAGCCACATTTCCAGTCCTTTTAATTTCTTTATTCTGAGACAGGGTCTTGCTAAGTTGCCCAGGCTGAGTTGAAACTTGTGATCCTCCTGCTTTGACCTCCCAGAGTGCTGGGATTACAGGTGTGCAGCATTATGCAAACTTTTTCCCTAATCTTCTACTGACCCATTCCTTCCACATGGTACTCTAATTTCTAAAGAGATGCTTCATAACAGCCCCTCTTCTCTTCAGGTCATACCAACTGACTTGCAGAAAAGTAATGTATCTGTCTGAGAAGAACACGCAGGTGTTGTCTCCAGGAAGTCAAAGTCAGGTTCCTTTCAACGAGGAGGAAGAGGAACTGAAAATAGCACTTAGATGAAAGTAGCCCAGCTCTGAAGAAGATCCCCAGCCAGCATGGAGACTTCCTGCCCACTTTCTCACCACACCCCAAACCCCAAACCTCCTAAGACAGAGATTTGAGGTGACAAAGAATTCCCTACATCTTCTTCTGGGCCACTGCTGACTAAGACTATTTCCTCCCACTAATTTCTGTCTCAAGAGTCCTTCTGTTGAATAGCAAGCAGCAAGAACTTTGGAGTCCCAGAACAAAGCCTTTACAACATGGGCATTTATGGAATATTTAAGATCTGAACTATAGCAGGTAACATCAAGTGTTAAAAGAAAATGCTATAGGTAAATTAAATGTTGCAGTGTTGATCTGAGCAAAGCAAAATTTATGAACCAGGCAGGACTCAGAACCCAGAGAGATTTTTTTTTTATTTAAGAGAAGAAAAAAAAAAGACACATATAAGAAAGACAAAAAGCAAAAGAGACAAACAAATGACTAGAGTAAATGCACAACAGTAACATTACAGGTTTACAAAACAGGATGATAGAAACTTGACAATGGTTGCAATATTGCATATCGTTGTCTTCAAAATGGTTGTTTACATTAACAGATATAGACATTTAAAATTGATCTAATCATGAGTATTAAATATTCTTTCTCAATAACTAATACATTCAGCAGTATGTTTGTTTTAGTTATCTTACATATACATATATACAGATTTATATCTTTTCCTTTTCTCTTCCCTCTTTCCCCCTTTTCCCTTCCCAATTACTTTTGCTCTTTGAGCTGTTTTTTACCCTTACATAGTATTTATTATAGATTTTGGATCATACACTTTTTCACTTTCTTACACTAGGGAGACAATGTGGTATTTACACATGTGGGTTTGATTTATCCCACTTATGAGTATGGTCTCAAGTCATGTTCATTTACTTCTAAAAGTCTCAATGCAATCTTTCTTAATAGCTGAGTAGTACTCCATTGTATAAAAATACCACATCTTTTTTATCCATCCCTTGACTGATGGGCACTTGAGTTGTTTCCAAGATTTGACTATTACAAATTGTGTTTCTATAAACATGGGTGCACAAATATCACTGTGGTGTGATGTTCTCAATTCTTCTGGGAAAATGCCCAGAAGCAGGATAGCTGGGTCAAATGGGATCTCTAATCCTAGCTTCTTGAGGAATCTCCACACTGACTTCCACAGTGGTTGCACCAGTCTACACTCCCACCAACAGTGGAGAAGAGTTCCTTTTTTCTCACAGCCCCTCCAGCATTTGTTGTTGCTTGATTTTTTAATCTTGGCCGTTCTTTCTGGAGTGAAATGGAATCTCAGTGTTGTTTGAATTTGCATTTCCCAAATGACCATTGATGCTGAACATTTTTTCATATATTTATTTGCCATTTGTATTTATTCCTATGAGAAGTGTGTATTCATCTCAGATGCCCATTTTTGGATTGGGTTCTTGAATTTTAGGGGCCTGATTTTTTTTTTAATTCTTTATATGTTTTAGATAGAAGTCCTTTGTCTGAGGGACAATTGGTTAAGATATTTTCCTAGTTTGTGGGTTTTCTCTTTACTCTGTTGGAGATTTCTTTTGACATGCAAAAAGTTTTTAGTAAGACAAGATCCCAGTTGTTGATTCTGGGAAGTGTTTCCTGTGCAGTTTGATTTTTGTTCATGAAGTCTCCTATGTCATCAAGATTTTTACCTATTTTGTCTTCCAGCAAATTTAGTGTCTCTGTTTTAATATTCAGATCTGTGATACATTTTGACTTCACTTTAGTGCAAGGTGATAGACACGGATCTAGTTTTAGTTTATGGCATATAGAAAGCCAGTTTTTCCAGCACCATTGTTAAAGAGGCTATCTTTTTTCCAATATATGTGTTTGGCCCCTTTGTCAGAGATGAGGTGGCTGAGTGTGTTTGTAGTTGTGGCTGTATCTTCTAATCTATTCCATTGATCTTCAGGTCTGTTTTGATTCCAGTACCATACTGATTTTATCACACTAGCTTTGTAGTATAGTTTCAAGTCTGGGGTTGACCTTTGTTGCCCAGAATTGCATTAGTTATTCTAGGTCTCTTCTGGTTCCAGATGAATTTCAGGAATGCTTTCTCTAGCTCTGTGAGGTAGGCAAGTGGCATTTTGATTGGGATTGCATTAAATCTGTATAACAATTTTAGGAGAATGGTCATTTTCATGATGTTTGTTCTTCCTATCCATGAACAGGGAATATCGTTCCATTTTCTGAGACCTTCTTCGATTTCCTTCTTCAGAGTAATGTAATTTTCACTGTATAGATATTTTACTTGCTTTGTTAGATTGATTCCTAAGAATTTCATTTTTTTTGGATGTTGTAGTGAAGGGTGTGGTTTCTCTTATTTCTCTGTCATGAGCCAGAGAGATTCTGAGAGCTCAGTTTGAGCAGCATGAGCAGTGGGCTGTTATAGTCCACTAAGTGAAGCAAAGCAAAGCAATTACTTGATTGGCTATGTTTGGGTGTTTGTCTTACATGGATGTGATCTGGTGGACAGTTACTGGTTTGATGCTCATTAGCCCTTCCTTCCGTTTCCTTGCTTCCTTCCTCCCATCCTTCCTCCTTTATGTAATTCTGAGGATTGAACCTAGGGCCTTTGCTCTGAGCTGCTTTCCCAGTCCTTTCAAATGTTTTATTTAAATTTTTTTTGTTGTTGTTTTGGAGACAGGGATCTTACTATGTAGCCAAGGTTGATCTTGAACTCACATTGATCCTCCTGGCTCAGACTCCTGAGTGCTGAGATTAAGGGCATGTACCACCACACTTGCTTATTTTGCAAATTTTGAGACAGGGTCTCACTATGTTGTTAAATTGCCCAGGCTGGGCTCAAACTTGAGATCCTTCTGTGTTGGCAGTTTCTGATCATTAAAGCTTAAATTTCGTTTCACTGCTTAATTTATGCTTCATTATCCTTACGTAAGATCCCAAGATTCTAGAGCTGTCTCAGCCTAGTGGACTCCCAAATAATTTTTTAACCCATATTAAGAAGAGGCAAAGAAGCTGGACAAAGTGTCAGACATCTATAAACCTATTATAGATAGCTAAATTAGGCAGAAATATTATAGGCAGTCAGACAGGGCTAGGTCCTCAAGAGAGTCAATTTAAAAGATGAAAACACAAAACAACTGTGGCCAGAGGTGCATTGGTTGGAGTCAGGCCTCAAAATAAAGACAGAATGACCAGGCCTGCATGCCTCCCCAGGGGGTAAGGTAAGTGGTAACACCTGGTCCAGTAAAGTCTCCATAGACATCAGTTACCTCTGTGGGTGACTAAGACCCCTGGACCCATACCTTCCTGAAAAGTTCTTTGTTCTTTCCATATATACTTGCTATGTTACCTGCTTCTTCACTGGATCAATATTATCTAAATGACTATATTTATAATACGTATTTTTTTATGGTACTAAGAATCGACTTCAGGACCTTGTGTTTGCCAGCAGGCGCTGTGCCTCTGAGTTAAATCCATGGCCCTATACTTACAGTTTTATTGTTGATCATAACTTTAACCTTTGCACCCACCTTGTGATTTTGCTCTGTAAAACTTCCTTGATGAAGTGAGGCCTACAGCAACCCACTTGGGTCCCGTCCTGTCTCTTTAGAAGTTGTCTCTCTCTCAATAAAATTTCCTATTCTTAACCTCCGTTGTTCCCTGGAATTCATTCTTCAATTTTGGGGAACATGAACTTGGCATATCAGACATACAACAGGTTGGGAGTTACATTTATTTCCCATATATAATCCAAAGGTCCTATCGGGAAGGCTGAGGCTGGGGAATTGCAAACTGGAGGTCAGCCTGGCAAATCATAGGCCACCTAGTAAAATTCTATCTCAAAAAATTAATTAAGTAATTAATTAATTAACCAAAGCCATGTTATCCTTGTTGTTCTTGATACCATGAGGCTGGTTTAGTTTTCAGGCCTGGGAAACATGTCAATATAGATTTAAAAGGTGAAAGCACCTCAGGGATCATTACTAAGGGAAGTCCAATAACAATCTGCAGGTTAGTAAGCACCCAATTCAGGGAGGAAATGAGGTAGAATAGAAAAAATTAAAGATAGGTAGAAAGGAGACAAGGAAAATTGTCATTTTAATATTGTACTTTTTAAAATTGTAGCTTTAAGATACAAAAGTACTCAAGTCTTTTTCTTTGCCAGCAAACTCCTAAAAATAAAAATGCTAAGGGTTTTAAAGATGCAGTAAGGCTGTAAATTGGACTCAGTCTGTGCTTTTCACTTGTAAATTGCAGCTCCTCTCTCTCAGACCTCCATTGTCAAGGAAGCAGAAATACTAATGGGCCAGCATATCTCCACATCAAAACTGGTAAATAGTTTGCTTTCTAACACAGCCCTCAGAACATCTACCTTGAAGACACCCTCAGGATCACGTAATATAACCAGCTCCAGGCCACAGTGCCCATTTTTCTGGAGGGCCCATGCTCTGTTCCCTCTGAGTATGCACTTTTAAAATTCTGCCTAATAAATACTTTCTGCCTCTTATTGACACATCTTGAATATTATTTTTCTGTGACACAAGTCAGAGAACCTTCAACCTATTCCCTGGGTGGAATGAGTAAAAGTTCACATCTCTTTAGGAAACTTCCTTGGGTCCTGTCAGGTGACAGTAATGTCTGAAGAACTAAATTCCAGAAGAAGTCATGGTTAAGTTGAGAGGCTACAGCCAGGTATGGGTTCCTCCTCCCCCATCTGCACCCATCCTCGTGCTCAGCCTCTACAACATTCTGACGCAGGGCAGGGCTTGCTCCTGGCCAACCTGGCTCCCCTTCTCTTGGGAGAAATGCTTTCCCAGAAGCCCTTTCCTTGTGGAAAATCACCCATCTATTCTCTGTTCAATCTCCAGTGCTTTCCCGGAATGATCAGTGATTCCCCAACCTGATCTTCATCTTCCTTCCCAGAGAGTTTCAGATACAGGCTTGCTTACTACTTCCTCATCTTATCAAAACTGGCCTGATTGCTGTCTCTGTCTCAGAGTCTAGCTGAGCTGGAAAGGGATCTCATGTTAGCGAAAGGTGATTTCCTTCCAGGTAAACATGGTTACCTGTGATTTCATTGGGATGGATGTGATGGGGAGAGATTGGTATTCTAACAAAGGGATGTGGGAAGGCAAGGGAGGAAGTCTTTGTAGAGGCATTTGCAGGGACATCTGCCACTCTTGAGAGGTCTAGTACAGGCTGCCTGACCAAGTCCCATTAGGTCTTGAAGGGATGAAATTTTATTTGCGCAATCTTCATGCTATGCAAATCTCCATATTTATGAGTTATCCTAAGGATGTTCCATCCTTTTTTACATAATTCCGCAAGTCAAGGTGTTACAGGAAAACTGAGTTAGAAATATTATAGGCAGTCAGACAGGGCTAGGTCCTTGAAAGAACCAGTGCAGAAGTTCAGATACCTTGTAACCTCTGAGGAGACAGGCACCTCCTGCTGTGGGCCAGATATTAAGACACAAGACAGAATAAATACACCCATATCCTAAGGATTGATATTCTAAATAGTTCTCTATCATCCTGAGGAAGTCAGGAGTCAGCATGGAAGAGTCATTATCATTAAACATCCCCGCTTACTACGTGACTCGCTTCCCATTTTGTCCTTGATTTAATCAATTTTACCTGGGCCATTAGTCTTATTGGTTAACCATACTTATGTCCCACCTTATGCCCACCTTGCAGGTTCCCATTTTCCCCGCCTTGGACCCGTCTAACCTCATGGTTTTACTCTATAAAGTCCCTAAATATGACAGAGTCTTTGGCAATCTGCTCGGGCCCCCTTCTGTCCCTCAGACAGAAGCTTCCTTTCTCTCAATAAATATATTCTGCTCTTACCCTCCGTTGTTCCTAAAATTCATTCTTCGATTTTTAGAGAACACGAACTCGCGCCAGACATATAGTAGGTTGAGAGTTTCATTCCCCCACATCATTTGGAGGCCTGGGATCATTTTTCCTACTTCAAAGGGACAAGCTTCATGAGAGTGACAAGGCTCACCTCTCTGCACCTCATGTTAAATCAGTGGACACCCTTAGCAATGACTCCTTCCACTTGCAGAGTCGGGTTGAAATTTCCTCTGCATGTGCAAGGCAGGCAGACCTCACTGTCAAGTCTAATAAATAAATCACAGCTCAGAACCACGAGACTCAGATGTAAAATGCAATGTCTGGCACCTCTAGAGATAAAATAAATTACCTGTAATCTGGTGAGCAGGTCATCTTGATTTTCCACTCTGTTCTGGTAACTTCAGTGATTGATTTCAGTAAACTCAGATGAAGTAGAAGGACATTTAGGTTCAGGGATTTGAGTGCAATGAAAGCAGTTGGAACAAAAGATGAGGTAAGAGACTCTTTTGTACAGGTCCCTGGGAAAAGAGCCATGGTTCTTGGCTTCCCATGGTGTGAGGACAGCTCCTCACAAGGCCCTGCTACTTACCTTCTGACTTTGAGAGATAGTATTGTACCTACTAATAAACACCACTTTTTTCATTTAGGGATGCTAAGTGAATTTGCAAATATTCTTTAAGATGAGAAGCTACACTTTTATGATTTGAGAAACTTACCTCATAAGGATTACATAAGGTGTGGAGTTTAACTATGAGAACCACTCCTTTTGCTGCAGAAAATTAAGCCTCTAATGAGAGGCTTAATTTGTATAAGGATAGAGGCTGTAGTTAGCCTATGACTTTCTAGAACTGTGTTGTCCAATACTAGGATAATGTGAGCCACAAGTGCAATTTAAAAGTTTCATATTATCCCATACATTAAAAGAAGTGAGGTCAGATTTAATATATTTTACTTAATATAAGACACCAAAATATTATCACTTCAACATGCAATTGTGCCAGTTAATCTTAATCACCAAATTGGCTGGATTAAGAGACCCCTGTAGTGGTGATTGGATTATGGGGGTGCTGTAGTCATCATTGAGTTAATTCCAATGTTTGTAGCTGACTGGGCTATTAAGAGATGGGGCCCAGTTGGAGGAGGTGGACCACTGGGGTGTGCCTTTGAAAGTCATATCTCTTACTGGTGCTCTTCATCTATGCTTTGGTTCCTGGCTGCCATGAAGTGAGTGACTTTGCTCCACCACATGCTTTTGCCATGATGTTCTGTCTTGGAGCCAGCTAACCATGGCCTGAACCCTCTGAACCCATAAACCAAATAAATCTCTCCCCCTTTAAATTATGCCAGCTTCTTTTTCCAGGAAAGGGAACAATGAACCAATAAAGTATCAATATAAACAATTATGAATGAGATATTTTACATTTTGCAGGGAATACTTTGTGTGAAATCTGGTGCTGCCTCAAGATATACCAGTTTGGCATAAGGATTATTTTGAGTTGAAGACATCTGAGAAACAGCAGATAGTAGGGAAAAATAACAACTGTTTGTACCATTAGACTAAAGACAGGCAGAGACTCTTCTAGACTCTTATCAGTACCAAAAGGATCCTATATAGTCAAACTTACTAAAATTTCTTTAGTTTTTCCCCATATATTTAGTCCCACAGTTTTCTACGTCTAAAGCCTAGGCTATTTCTCCTTTGTCTTCTCATTTATTCACAATTTTACTATTTGCTGAGATACTATATAAGCTCTGAGTTCCACCTCTTCTTTATCACTAAATTTCTTCTGAGTGTGTTAATAAACCCCACACATGTTAATAAGCTCTGTTTTTTTCTTGTCGATCTAGGTTTTATCAGTTTATTTTTTGTATTCGATTGTCTTCCCAATGCCTCATGTACTCAGAGGCAGGGCCTTGTGGAGGGTGATTGGATTATGGGGAATTATAGCTGACTGGCTATTAGAAAGTGGGGTCTGATCAAAAGAGGCAAGTCACCGGGGGTGTGACCTGGAATGGTCCATGACTGCTGACTCCTGACTCCTTGCTTTCTCTCTCTGCTTCCTGGCTGTGCTGAGGTAAACATCTTCCCTCTGCCCAGGCCCTTATACCATGCCACTGGCCATGGAAGGAGTAAAACTTCTAAAATATAAGCCAAAATAAACCTCACCTCCTTTAAATTGTGGATGTCAGGTATTTCGTCTCAGTAAGGAGGAAAATGACTAAGACAAAGCCCTTCCCAGAAAATCTAGGGGGATAGAGGAAAGTTTTTTTTTCCTCTCTCAATAACATTTTTCAATTCTGACTTGTCACATTTCACTTGCTTGGTAGCCACAGGTGACCATTGCTACTGGGTTAGACAGCAAACAACATTTCAAAGCAGGTAAGTGGATTCTGAGGTGCAAACACAACTCTATCTTGTGCCTCACGTTCTAAGCCGCATCTGCCTGTAAGGGAGAGGGATGGCAGAGGACAGGAAAAGGGAACAAAGTGGGGGTTCTTCACATTCTTCTCTTCCATCAAAGCTCCTCTGAGTCTTCACGTTGAAGAAGTAATTAGATTGGAAACCATGAGGGCATGGGTCAGCAGGTGGGTAGACATCTACCCTCTCCCAGCAAATTCAAAGTTGGGAATTCCTGCAGATATTAAAGCTGAGAAGGACTTGAAAAAGGAAGAATGAAGTTCTTCTCAAGAGGGGCTAAGTATCCAGCAAACAGGCAGGAGAAATGGGATGGCTGAAACAACCTAGACCAAAGGCACAGTACAAAATGCAAGCGGTCACTCTGCATGGCAGGAGGAGGGGAGAAGTCACCTATGACTGTAAACAGAAGCTACAAGAGCACAGACGCTCATTGTGGTGTAAAATTTTTGCTTATGTGCTTTAAGAAAGCTGTGTTCTTTGCATTAAAAGGCATAATACTGGGCAAAAATATGCCATTGGGGGGCCCAGTTGTGTGACAAAGTCCATTAATAGTGCACATTAGAGAACAGGATGCATCTGCACCAAGAGCCTACACTGCTTCGGGGAGCTCAGATACCGACAATGGCAGGCATGAAGCACAGCAAGGCAGCAGAGGAATCAGGGACTTTTAAATAAGCCTGTGTTCATGGGCTGCCTTCAGCTGAAGGTGAAAGAAAAGCAACTATGACTGACTTTCTCATAACATTATTGATTATTTTCTTAACAAAAGCCTGAATGTAGGCAGTTCTAGGGCTGGTTCATCTTTAATATACAATTCCAGGTGAGAAAATTTGAAGCACCCACCTGCAGTTATATGTGCACTTGGTGCTGTTACTACAGTGGGGATGGGAGGGCCGAGCAAGGACAGTCACCAGAGCGCAAAGCTGGAGGTGGGGGCTTCCTTGCAGGGCTCGGAGGTGGTAGCATACTTCTCCGGGCATGACATACGGGTTGTGCAACTGCTCCAAAGGTTGGTGTGTTCATTATGGATTTTTGTTTTTAGTGGTTAAGTGAATTTTCCACATTTTTAATGTAATATAGAAACTCTAGAGAGCACATAACACGGAAAATGTTATTAAGGTCAAATTCTGGATCTACTCTCTACAATTGTTACACTGTTGCTTATATTAATTATTTTTTAAACACTTATGTAGCATTTACAAGCCAGTTGTGGTGATGCTCATCTGGAATTTTAGCATTTCGGGAGGCTAAGGCAAGAGGATTGCAAGTTGAAGCCCAGCCTGGGCAAACTTAGAGAGGTTCTGTCACAAAACAAAAATCTAAAAAGTGCTGAGGATGTAACTTTCTGTGGGAAGGTCCTGAATTCAACTCTCAGTAATACACACACACACACACACACACACACACACACACACACCCAGTGTTTTCTACAAGTCGAACACTGTGTTTGTCCAAGTGATATACATATTTTAACTTATGTAACCCTTATAATGATGCTATGAAATAAGCAATGTTATTAATTCTATTTTGTAGATGACAGAACTGAGACATACAAAAGTTAAGTACCCTGCCCCAGGGTCACAGGTAGTAAGCGATGGACTGGGAATTCTAGCCTGGTCATCTAACTCTACTGTTCTCACTCCAAATTTCTAGGTCTTCTGACTCTGGATAAGTTATTTAGCTTCTCTGTGCATCGGTTTCCCCATTTGTAAAATGAGTAAACTGTCTATCTGCCCAGTTGTGGGATGACATAAAAAGCCCCGTCCCTCTGTATCAATCAGGGAGTCAGTGTTCTCATGAGAAACACGATTCACAATCAGGTGTGTCTACAGATTCACACATATATTTATGTGGAAAAAGTATAAGGGAGATTTACCTTAAGGGATTACAGAGGCTAACAAGTCTGAAACATGCCTGTGAGCTGGGTCAGCAGCCTGGAGACCCTGGAAGAGCTGACACTAGGGTCTAAGCAGGAAGGCCATCTGTGGGCAGGTTTTTTTCTGTTTGGGGGAAATTATTCTGATGTGCTTTGTAAGCCTTAAATTTATTGGAAAAGCCCCAACTACATTATAGAGAGCAATCTGCTTGACTGGAAGTCTGCTGATCTAAATATTAATTTCATTCAAAAAACGCTCTCACAAAAACATCCAGAAAAATATTTGATCAAATATTTGGGTGTTGTGGTATAGACAGTTGACACATCGAACTAATCATTGTACTCTCTACTTGTACCTAACTGGGCCCTATTTTGAGGAGTCTCGTCTTTGCTTTCTTCCTACTTCTAGACCCATAACACTGGGTTACATTCCCAGCTTTTTTTTTTTTTTTTTTTTTTTTGGTCTTTTTTGAGACAGGGTCTCACTATGCTGTTTAGGCTGGGCTTGAGCTCACTTTGTAGCCCAGGCTGGTCTTGAACTTGCAACGATCCTCCTGCCTTACCCTCTTGAGTGCTGGGATTATAGGTGTGTGCCACCATGCCCAGATCATTCCCAGCTCTTTTAAAAAATATATTATTTTGGGACAGGATCTTGCTAACTTGATAAATTGCCCAGGCTAATCTCAAACTTAGGATCTCTTTCCTCAACTTCCTAGAGAGCTGGGGATGATAGGCATGTTCCACCATTCCCAGGGTTTGCATGTCTTTTGACATCTTCTCAGGGTTAGAACTGAGACATAGCTTCCCCTGGCTGTTGATATCTTCATCCTTTAACTTGCCTCCTCCTGCACAGCAAGAAAGAGCTCCTCCAGCCTCAGCATTCCAAAGCCCTCAGCTCTGTGCTGCAGAATAGCTCTGGTGTAGTAGGAAACGATGGCTTTCCAAGGTAGTCCATCATGCATGTGGCACAGTTGCTCCAGTGTAATAACCATGCTGATGAAATGAGCAGTGAGCCAGCTTGCAAATTTGTTGGCAGCCTTAGCATTCAAACACAGAACATGATTGAATAAGAACAGGAATCTCAGGTGTTAGAACTGCTCTGCCTCAGTGGGCATGCTTTTTATTGTTATATTTATATAATGCAACATATGCTTAAATGTATGTGGTCACATTGGTACAAATAAGGTCTCCATTATAAATAGTTGTGTTTTCAGCTTTGCTTTCATGTTCCCATGAGGCAAACTCTCATATGATTTTTGAATTGCAGGAAGTCCAAATATGTTTAATGTTACTGTGTAGTACAGGGTTAACTCAGTAGGCCTTGGTTGCTCAAATCTTGCACAACCTTAGGAAGGGCCTGTGGTTAGAGACACTGGTCCCTGGGAGATAACCTCTGAGCCCTTGGAATATCCTGCCTGATCAGAGTGCTTGTGTCCATCAGAGGCACTGGATTGTGCAGCATCCGTGTGATCTCTGAGAAGGGGGCACCTGGAGACCAAGTAGCTAAGGTCAGTCACACTGGCCCGGCATGACTGACCGATCACCCCCATAAAAAGGCTGGGCTCCACAGATCAGGTGAGATTCCTGGGTAAACCATACTCCACATGTGTTGTTTCCACACTGTTGCTGAAAGAATTAAGTGCATCCTTGTGTGACTTCCCCGAGAGGCAACACTTGGAAGCTTGCCGCTGGTGTTCTCCGGGATGTCACTCATGTGTCCATTCTCTTTGCAAGTTCTGATCTGTGCCTGTTCACTGGAATAAACCATAGCCATAGTATTCTAGCTTTGCCAAGCCCTATGAGTCCTTGTGGAGAATCATCAAGTATAAGGGTAATCTTGGGGACCTCTAACACAGCCACTTGGCTGAGGTTCTGTGCTGGGGCGTAGGGGTGGAGCAGTACATTTTGGGAATGCAACAGTGGCAAATCAACAATGAAGGGCCTGGAATGACCTTGGAAGGGTTGACCAAGTAGAAACTTTGAAGATTCTCCTACTTACATCTCAAAGGTCTTAGATATTTTACCCTACCTGAACCATGTTCAGGTTCTCTAACCTGAACCATAAAGCCCCCTGGGGCAGTTTCTCCTTCCACCTCTTTACTCCCACAGGGCCTAGGACAGCACACTACCGTGAGGAGGGTGCCTTGCGCAGAGTGCTTTATCAGGTGGGTTTCCCCTCGAGCTGCCCATGTCTGAGTGGGTGCTGTTCCCCCACATCCCCACATCCAGCAGCCAGTGACTGGCTGATGTAGAACCACAAAGATCCTTCCTCTTCCTGTCACTGGAAGCCCAGTTCTATGGCTCAATTCATGTTCTGGGGATCTTCATGGAATCCAGCTAAAGCTGGTCTCTGTCCCAGACCACATGCCTGCGGAGCATTCTTCCCCAGCCCTATCTGTTTCCTGTACTCCCACTTTTCCCACAGGATTTCCTCTATAAGTTACTTGCCCAAGAATCCTTGTCTCAAGGACCGATTTGAGGAAACAAACCCAAGACAACGATGATTAAAATTCTTGGCCACTGAAACCCCCATGATCATATTTTAAGGCAATATTAATAAGACAAGTCAGCTCCCAGCATGCATCACAGCATCCTTATTTCTGAATTTGTCATTGAAAGCCCTACCTTAGTCTTGAGCTCATGAATTAAAGTGGACTATATAAATCATTTTTTTGTCTACTTGTTAGCAGTTCTGGGAGGTAGAGGACAAGACAATTGTTGGTGATGAAGCTTTGCTCTTAGCCACAAACTCACACAATTCATTTGCTCCCTCTTTCCTACAACAAACTCTGCTTGCTTCACATCTGTCATCTAAGCCGAGTCAGGCTGGTTGGGGCAGATGCTGAAGGGCTGGTATGATCTCTCTTGAGACTGTGTCATGCCAATAGTGAGATGGCTCTTTCTGGTTTCACAGTGGAAATGGACAACTATACTAACAAAGTAGATTAAGGCCCAGAGTTCAGCTGAGTTGCTGGCTAAGGAGATTTATGCCACAGATGCAGCTCCTAGTGGGTTGCATTGGGGTTCCTGTCCACAGATTGTGCTTAGAAACCTGGAATATTATCATCCTCTTGTGTGCCACTGGGTGCTAAGAGGAACCAAGGCTAGGAGGGTTCACGTACCAGTTAGTCAAGAAGGTGCACAGCAAGAAAGAGATGACAGTAGAAACCAAGTAACTTGAACTCCAAGATCTTTGTGTCAAAACCTGAAAGGGATTTTAGAGGTCTTAGTGAAGTTCTTAATGTTACTTAATGAAGCAGAATATATCTCAAGGATGAAAAGGTTCCTAAAGTCCACCAGGAACATCAGCTCTTTCACTTAAGCTTCAGACCCACTAGCAGGATCGCTACAAAGATCTCATTGGTTTGATGCCCCAACACTTCTTAACAGTGGCTGAAGTTGTTTCTTTAGAACTGGATTACTGTGGCTGTCAGAAGGACACTGAAGGCAGACTTGGCATATCTAGATGTACAGAGAAAAGCCATGGGCTGCTTAGAGGAGCACCTCTGCCCCTTGCAGCCCTATTTACTGAAGCTTCACCAGTACCTTCCTGCCTGGTGTGGTCAGTTTTTATTCTTGCAGGGAGGAAAGAAGCCCTAGGGAAGTGTGAGAGAACACAAGCCAAGGCAGGAACTGTATTGCCAGCACTAAGCAGCCGTCCTCTCCCTGGCTTCTAGATCCACTCTATGTTGAATCCCTCCATTGATACCTAAAGGTTGTTGTCATCAATACATTTAGCCTTCATCTGTCTGTGTAGGCCAACCTAACTTCCTACACCTGGGGTCTGTGGTCATTTTCTAGCCACTGAAGCTTGTTCTGTGGCAGTGCAGGCTAGAGGTTAGTATCATAGAACAGTCATCAACCAAGGCCTAGTTGGAGTGAGGATATTTAGGTATGTGTCCCACTCTGCCTCCCGGAGCCTCTTGCCAGGATGCAGCTACAGCTGACCATGGTAGGAACATGTACTTCTATGCCTTCCCCCATTGCCCTTTTAGTATTTCCTGAGACATTCCCTTCCCACCCTCTGCACTCGAGTCCTTAGCTCAGAGTTCGCTTCTTAGGGGAATCAGATTAAGCCAGTGTCCCATTCTCCTTTTTTCCCTAACTACATAGATCAAGCCCCAAGTTACACAGAAACTATCTGGAGGAGCAGAATACCATTTCTCTTGTCAGCCTGGAGGCTCCAGGCTCATATCTGGCAAACAAGTAAATAGAGCACATGGCCTTTGGTGGCCTGGCTTCTAACCTTCGTGTTCTGTGTCCAAGCTTGCGGCTGGTCTTGTTCCTCTAAGCTCAGCCCCAGTGTTTGTGCACCAGCTAGGCTGCATGAACTGAGTTTGATCCTGGAGAGATTACTCTAGCTCTGTTACTTACTATGTGCTTTAGGCAAATTATTATCCTGCTCTGAATTTCAATTTACTCATCGACAAAATGAGGGAGTTGGATTAGAAAACTCATAAATTCCCATCTGTTGTCCACATTTATATTTGTTGAATAGTAAGTAAAGACACAATTATTAGTTGGACAGGTAATTACCTGGGCTAAACTTCTCTCAGTTTAGCTTTTCACAGTCTTGAAGAGAAACAGTGCCACACAGGTGGGTGCATCAGACATTCCCCCCCTCCACTTGGAGCACACTAGATCATTTGAGAACATGGTGGGGCCTTTCTTTTGCCTGTTCTAACCACCCCAGCTAAAAACTTGGTTTTAATCATGGCAGTGACCGCTGACATAATGACCCCTTAGCCCAAAGAGGAGGGTGCCTATCATCAGGGTAACTTCCCACCAGCAAATAAGCACATTTCCCTAAATAATGGCAAGTAAAAGAAAATCACACATGAAAATATAAGTTTCTAGGTGGAATACCCACGGCAAGATAAGACAAGGCAAGCCACATGCTTAATCAGAAGATGTAGAAACCCCGTGACATCTTACACCAGGACTTAGCAAACTTTTTCTGTAAAGGATCAAATATCAAACATTTCTGGCTTTGTAGGCTGTGAGGTCTCCCCTGCAAATACTCAGCTCAGCTGCTGTGTGATGAAAGCAGCCAAAGAGCAGGGTCGAGATCGAGGTGGAGGTAAGTGAGGCACTCACATTGGGCATAGAATTTAAGGGTGACCAAAAACCGAAACAAAACAAAACAAAACGACCCCAACAACTCAGTAACAGGATTAGTATTTGAATGCAGTATGTATTTCTAAATTTAAAAATATAAGTGAAAAAAATTCATGATGAATAAAGTATCAAAATTTTAAATAAAGACAGGCTTGGGTAACACATGAATGAATAAATGTAGCCATGCTCTGTTAACAGTCTGGCGTGGCGGCTAGTTCGCTGACTCTTACGTTACACACATAGAATGTCCCTGGGACCATCCCAGTGGTGACTCAGTATAATGGTGACATATTTCTTTCAGGGTACCTTCTTTCCTTCTCTTTCCTTGTTGGCGCTATTTGCTGCTTTGCCTTCTCATCTCTCTGCCCCATACTCTACTTCCCATATCTAGTAACCCAGGCTTCAAATCAAGTCTCATAGTTTCTGCAATAGAAAACTTCAACAAGGCCTGACTGACGGACCACCAGAGGAGAACAAGAATGGGCCCTTCTGGGACCCACCCCGCTGGGCCCGGGCGGCACCAACCACGACCATGAGACAACAGATCTGCCCTCTGGGGGACTGGGTGACCGGCGCAGATTCCCAGAGAACAAGAATGGGCCCTTCCGGGACCCACCCCTCTGGGCACCAGTGGCACCGGCACACGTGGACTTGGAATCAAGGATGACTCCCCCGCCCCCAAGCAACCTGCTGGTTTGGAGGTCTGGCTAAATTGATAGCAACTAAGGAATATTAAGCAACTAAATGCTAGTGTTGTTTTGTAGATTTTGCAGGCCTCTGGTCAGCAACCTGAGCATCTCTTTGGAAGATGACAGTAGGCAGTGTAGCAAATATAGCGGATTCTCTTCTGTCTTGTCTCACTGTTTTGCTTTACTCTGATCATTTTTTTCTTTATTTTATATTCTGTTTTTATTAGTTTTATTCTGTTTTGTTTTTGGTTCAATTCTACTATACCTGTTGGAATGGTCAGCTATTCTGGGGATGGCAGGATATACTATAGTAACTATTGTGTTCACATTGTTTTTCTTCTAAGTTCTGTACCAGTTCTACTGCTTTGTTTTGATTGACTTTGTTATGTTATGTTCTGTTGGATTTTACTATCTTTAAAATAAAAAAATAAAAAGAAATAACAAGGCCTGACTGTTGCCCTCTGTCTTCCCCCTGGCAGGGAGATGGTTACATGGTCTCTTCTTACCCAGGGGTGATACCTTCTTAGACTCCCCTGGTGGATGCCTGAGACTATGGCTAGGGCCCAGTTCTGTATATGAGCACTGAGATCACCTAAATGACCTATAGGTGGATGGCATAGGGTAGATACAATGAACACAGGGATTAGCTGGTGGTCTTGGTGGACTTTAGGACTTTTGGGAACAAAATGAGACTGTGTGAGATCTCATCATGTGACCCAGAATGGTGTGAAATACAAGATTAATGAATTGTATATTTCTGCAATTTTCTATTTCATGTTTTTAGACTGCAGTTGACTGTGGGTGACTAAACCTTCAGAGACGACAACAGTGAATAAAGAGGGGCTACTCTATTATCAGCTGACACTTGGGAGACAATCTGGTAAATAGCTTAATACCCTGTTCATCTTGACTGAGAAGCATTTCAATAGTAGTGAGTTCTTTAACCAAAAGGTCTTTCAGGAAATCTAAAATCAACAGAAACAAAGATTTAAAACAACCTATATATGTTGAATAACAAATAAAGTTAGGGGTACCATGTGAACATAGATATTAGAGAAGGGTCAGCTTCAGATTGGTAGAATCTCAGACATCTGTGGGATGGGGTATTTTGGAAGGTTGGTTCCTCCAAATCTCATCTTTGTGACTAGAGAGAAGGACCAGCCCGTTAGAGGGTTTGGAACTGACCCCAGAATGGGTTAGCGATCCACAGTTATGGACACAAGTCCTCACCAAGTGACTCTGAAGTGACCTCCGGCTTACCAGTCTGTGCAGAGTCCTCTCTCCCAGATTCCCCTCCCCACATACCATCTTCAATCCCTCAAACATTGGCCTTCATGGGTACAAAGAGAAGCCAGCTTGGCTCCAGTGAAGTAACCACTGTCAAAGATAGGAACAGATAAGGCTTAAACAAATGCAAGAATACATAAAGGAATCTATGTTCCAACAAAACTTTATTTGACCCATCCTGATCAAGTTTTAATAATGTTTAACAGATTAAAAAAAAAAACGAGTAGTTATAAGAATTTCTCTGTAATGACAATTATATATGAACTCCTGGTCAAGGTCAGCAGCTTGTTCCTTTACCCAAAAAGTAAAGCCACATCTGAGGACACAATGGCACATGAGGACTGGGGTATATTTCCTTTTTTTTTTTTTTAAAAAAGCAAAGCTTAAACTCTTCATATTTACATATTTTTCATTTAAAAACTGGTCAGCATGATTAATTCTGTTTTTAAATATAAGTTTCTAACATGTTGCAGGCTTCAGTGTACAAAAAGATAACTTGCTGATTGAATTTAAGATGCTGTGACAGTGAACACAGCCCAAGTCCCACACTGGGGGAATCCTCTCCCTACAGGCTGGCTAGACTTCCTGTGGGTATCTTTGGGGGTGCTGGGGGAGTGAAGAGATGGATACCAATGGCAGAGTTCCAGGGACTGGACTGGGGCTGTGAGTAACCCCAACCCATGCGTCTGCAGAGGGCCTGAGTACTCTGAGCTCATGTTAGGGGGAACTTCGGTTGTCACCTTTCCTACCTTTCTGAGTTCCTTGCCCCAAGGTTGCTTGTTCACCAATGCTTTTCTTTAGGGCCTGCTCTCAGTCAATGCTAAATGGATGGTCAAAATCAAGGGCAGGATTGAATGATGACAGGTCCTGTGTGAAATCTTCCCTCCTAACAAGTTTGGTCTATGGCAGGCACCTCATTGTTTTCCTCCAAATGAGCAATTTGTTTGGAGAACTTCCTGTGCCGACTGGGCACGGAGAGCAGCTTTGTGAATGTGGTTGGGGACAGGTGAGTGCTGGGGGTTAGGGCAGAGGGATTCCTGGAATGGCTGTCTTCAAACTCATCACGTAGGACATCAACTGGGAATGAGGACTATGCTTTTGTGCATGTCAGAAAAGTGCATAGGGTGTGCTGGAGGTGTATGGACAGGCCTGGGAGAATGACCAACTTTACCCAGGAACCTACACTGCTCGGCTCTGAAGCAAACATTTCAGACCACGCAGAGATGAGGCAAATACAGTGTGGGGTGGCAGATGAGAGCATCTAAGTATTTGGGGAGCCAGTAAACATATGCTCGGTGACTAGGAGAAACTGATTCAGTTTCCAATTTAAGAATACAAGTAACATTGTTCTGAATTAAAGAACATCTATGGTTCAGATGGTAATGAACAGGGTAGAGACATCTTGGACCAAGTTTTCTGACAGAAGGAAAAAAAAACAAAAAAAAAGCCAGAGTGACCTAGCAGAGGAAGACATGATATTGGGGACAGACACTGGTCCATGGGGCCAGGAAACTGGGATTCAAGGCTCACCCTGACACCAACTACACAAGTCGATGACTCTAAACAAGTCACCTTGCTTCTCTGGGCCTAAGTGTCCTTCCTCAGCCGTCAGTTGAGGCTGGTGGGCTGGATGGCTTCACAGCTGTGTTTGCAAGCTGCCTCTGCACTCGACCACCCAGGCAGGGGTCGCAGACTGTTGTCTAAGACTCGTTTCTTCCCCAAGCCATGCCACTTACGAAACACAAGGCCTCTCCTTTGCTGGGAAAGTGGTTAACTCCCAGCCAGGCTCCTATTCAAACCTGCTCCCAGAGGTTAAAGGCTGGTAATTAAGGCAGTTTAAGAAATGGACATTCCTCTCGCTCCTCGGATCCTTCATGTGTTCTGCTAACCCCAAGGCAGCAGAGGGGCAGAAGGGGTGATGGATGTGCCAGAGAAGTGGCCCCGCTGGCCAGGCTGGGTTTTCTGGGGTGGCTTCCTGCCAGGGGCCGCGAACGCCCCTTCTGGCCTCACCACCTTTCTTTGGAGAAGGCCTCCGTCTGCACCAGGTCGCCAGGGTGTTCCGCGATGCACGCGCCATTGAGGTCGCCCAGCTTATCTTCTGGCAGGTCCTCGGGCTTGGTGCAGAGCTTCAAAGCGCGGGAGATAAACACGTCCAAGTCGAACTGGGGGCTTGGGCCCCCGTCGAGTGGCGCTGGGCAGTCAGAGGGCAAAGGGGACAGGCGGTGCTCGGGGCCATCGCGGGGCGGGCTGGTGCTCTCGGGTCCGCCCTGCGTGCTCTTGACCCACTGGGCGATCTCCAGGAAAAGGCTGGCCGGCTCGTCCTCGTGCGCCTCCGCATCTGTCGCCACCGCAGCTGTGGAAGGCGCACCGGCCGCCTGCTTCCAATGCGACAGATCTAAAATGAGCTTGGGTTCCGAATAGTGGTGCGGCTTGTTGTCGCGCCACAGCAGCTTGTCCAGGTAGGACGGCGACCCCACCTTGTAGTCGCAAGAGCGCCCGTAGTCGGTCTCGAAGGCGCGCTCCATGGACGAGTGTGACTGCTCCAGGAAGCGCTCTGAGCTGCTCTGCGAGTCCTTGCGCGGGTCCACTTGCACGTCCTCGGCCAGCGGCGCCGAGCCCGCTCGCGGGTCGAGCTGCACCTCGCTGGCGTCCTGGCACCGGTCGGGTCGCCACTCCAGGTCTGACGACAGACTCACTGGGTACCTGCAAGGGTGTGAGCGTGAGCGAGTAGTGATAGCAGCGTCCCTGCCGGCCACCCTCAAGCCTGCTTTCCCCTCTTCAATCCCTCCTGCCTGTGTCCTCCCAGCCCTCTGAGTGGAAGGATGACGGTACAGGTAAAAGTGAGTCTTGAAGGACTCAGCTAGAGGGACTGATTGTTCAGCTTAATCCTTGTGTTCTTTTTTTATTCATTCCAAATCCTACAAATAATATTTGAGCACTCGCTATGTACATTCACTGTTCTGGCAGTACTGGATTCAGCTATCAACAAAACAGAAACCCCCCTGGTCCTCGTGAAGCTTTCTAACAGTAAACATCAAGGTATGCTCAAGTTGGATGGCTGTGTATACACAGCACCTGGGGATTCTTGTTAAAGTGCAGAACTGATTCCAAGGAGGAGCCTGGGATTCTGCATTTCTAACAGGATGCTGATGTTGTTGGTCCTTGGACCAGGATTTTGAGTTGCAAGACCCCCCCCCCCCCATGGCTCAGGTTAGAATCACATGGCGGGAAATTAACAATGAATCAGCAGGCCCTCCTTGCTTCATCCCCAGTTCAATTCCGACTTGATAGGTTAGCATGTTTGTAAAAACTCCCCAAGAGGTGAGGGAACCCCTGTCCCAGTGGCTCTCTGGATTGGGCAGCACTGTGCACTGACACAGAGCAGGTGAGGCCTACAGAGAGGTCACAGACACCATCAGGGGAAGTCACAGCTCCTTGGAATTCTACCCTCTGCCGACTGCCCTGAAGCCCTGTGAAGTCAGCCAAGAGCAAATGAAGGGCAGCTGGGCAGGCAGGTGGGTGTCGGGTCTGGCTGAGCCCTCCCTCTTGGTTCCAGGTGCTCTGTGCAGTCAGAATGGGTGGGAAGGTAGCAAGCACAAAGGAGGCAGCAAGCAGTCCCTGCCCAGCTGCTTCCTGAGCAGGAGGCCTGGTGTGCACGCAAATCAGTGACACAAGCCAAGGACATGCAGGGTTGGCTGTGTGAAGGGGCAGGCCAGGAAACTGTGGTTAGAGAGGCGTGGGAAGAATGCCCTTCTCCCGGGGATGCCACTAGGGTAGGAATTGCCCCTAGAACTCAGCTCTGCCTCCTGCCTCAAGTGACCACAAAACTGCAGAAGTTTCTAGGAGGAAGAGTGCATGAAGACCTAAGCTTTGGCTGCTAGAGGCCCAGTGCTGAGCTTACATTATCTGTAGTCTTCCCATCATTGCTTTATAGGTGAGGAAATTTGCATGCCAAGAGGTGAAGTAATGCCTACAGCAGCAAGGCCTGTAGGAAGGGACTGTCAAGGCCTCTGTCATCTTCATCCTTCATGCAAGTGTGTCAGGAGCATGGGTATAATAGGTTTAGTGTGGGCCACAGTTGATGGGCAGCATCCCTGATACAGTTTCTGCTGGTACCAACCCTCAGCCACAGCATGAGCAGCATAGGGTGAACCTTTCTAAGCCAATGCTTGTGCCCCAAATCTTGTGGTGTGCAAGGGCAGGGGCACTGTGAGGAAGACAGTTCAGGGCAGGGCAATGTGAGGGTGGCAGAAGAGCCTCCATTAATCTCTATTTGCTGGCAACACTTGAAAACAACAATCTACAACAACGAACCAGCAAACCTGTCCAAAAATAGCAACGCTGCCTGGGCCCTCCTTAATCTGAAACCCATCATCTGTCAAATGACTAAAAGGGAGAAATTGCTCATCTGTCACTTATATAACTAGCTGTCACATCCCCGTGGCAGCGGGGCTCCCGGTTAGGCCCCCTCAGAGTCGGAGCTGCAGAGCCCTCCACCGCTATTTCTAAACTGAGCAGCGACTGGCGCTGCCTCCCAGAATTAGCAGATGGCAAAGCCCAAATGCGGAGCTGCCTGATCTAAGAACGTCAGAACAGGGACAGATCTATGAGATCATTACTTGCCCAGGCAGAAATGGTTTAAAAATGTATCTTCTACCCAGCACTGATTCATTGGTAGTGGCTTCTTGGGCACACTTGTCAAGAATTCTGAGGCAAAGCCTAGTCTAGCAAGGAAAAGTTTTATAATTGCTTAGCAGTATCCAACATGGATATAGTTCAGGGAGGACGCCAAACATAATTACTGTGTGACATGATGCCAATCTCTTGACCCCTCTGAGCTGTAGCTTCTTCACAGGCAATAATAATAATAATGAAGCCTCTCTCACTGGCACTCTCAGTAAGTACAACTGATGTGAAAAATGAGAATGTTTGGTTATGGTAAACTGTGCAGTTTTTCTGACTTGCATTGTTGCATTTGGCTTATCAAAGGCAAATCCCCAGTCTGCTACAAGGGAGTACTAAACCCTGTGTTCAGTAGGCTCAGGGTGCTGGGGAGACCTAGGAGTGGCTGTGCTACACAGAAGAAGGCCCTGACCTGCCCCACAGCACATGTGTGTCACTTGCTGGGAGTGTCTGGGGACAGGAGAGAGGTAGGAAGCTAGGCTGGGGAGAGCACCCAAGGGCTACGCAATTTAGGAGGCAGAGGGGAAGGCTATACAGGATTGGAGGCAAAATGGAAATGAGAGGACAGGGGCATGTGGCTTCCAGCCGTGGGCTGCACCTGTCCCAGTTGGAGAGCTGGCTCTGGTTGGTGGCCATCAGCACGATGTCGTCAATCTCATCCTCTATGCGGAAGGGGTGTTGCGAGGTGGGCTCATCCTCGGGGCATGAGTATGGGCTCATGTAGGGATGCTGAAGCCCCATTTCAGCTGTCAGGCGGTCCATGGGGTTAAAGGTCAAAATCTTCTCCAGGAAGTCAATGGCTGTGGGGAACAGAGAGGCATGTGAAGGTCATGTATTACCCCTGCCAAGCTGAAACAGAGACCCCTGAGTGTGGTGACATTCCCTGCCCTTTGTGGTTTTGCCTTTGTTAAAAGCTATTTTTATCTCAAGCACAGGCAGGGCAGAGAAAGACCAGTACAAGGTTTAGTAATGAGCAGGTTACTCCTGGACGAGGACCTGCCCCCCAAATTCTCAGTCCTGGAAGGATCAGGTACTCCAGGGCAGGGCCCAGTTTCAGGGGCTCAATTTCACTGGAATCCTCTGGAGATAGCATGGGACACAGCTCACAGGTGGCTTCCAGAGGGGAAAGGAAGCTGGTCACACACTCAGCCCCCCCTTGGCATGGGTTGAGGGTGCTGGAAGCAGGTAGAGGAACTGCAGGAGAAAGCTTTGCTGAGAAAGGGGAATGTGGAAGGGAGGGAGGGAGACAACCCCACAACCACAGCTTTTTGCACCATACGTGGCCCCTGTAAGGTTTAGAGACAGAGGCACAGGCTTGATTAATATTCAAAATGCTGAGCAACTAGGCTGAAGTGCCTTGTTGTGCTAGGCAGGAACCCTTCAGTGGCCAAGATCCGGGCAAGTGCTGGGCTGTGGAAACTTGGGGGAGGAACACTCAGAAGTCTTGAGCAGTGACTATTTGCCAGCCAGCACGCGAGTGTGGAGTTCAGCAGCCGACAGGGCTGGTGCTGCTGTCCTTTTCCCTGAGCAGGGTGGGAGCCCTTCTGCCTGAGCTATCTCAGGGCAAGGACTGGTTGGAGGTTTGTATTCCCAGCATGGCAGTCTTTGCAACCTGTTTGGTGGGGGGCAATGGAGCTGAGCTCAGAGCCTGGGCTGCCAAGCTCTCTGAGGGCCTCCTTCGCAGACCCAGCCTACACAGTTAACCTGTCCGTCACACCGGCACTGGATCTCTTTGCAGGAAAAGTCATCAACGATTCAGGAAATCAATGGATTCAGAAGGTCAATGGCATCCTAAGGGGCTTCAGCACAGCTGAGTGTCCCTCACTGAAGGATCAGGTAAGCAGCAGTAGCTTTGATCACTGCCTGAGGCTCAGGGTAGCTTGCTGGGTCTTGGGCTACAGGCCAGGAAGAGGACTCACCTCACAAATTCCTAGCACTAGAAGGATCAGGCTTTCCAGGGCAAGGCCCAGCACAACAGGCCTGACTAAGTTGTTCCTTCTTTGGCCCTTTGGCCCTTCTCCAGGCCCCACTGCACCCAGATTTTAAGGAGTTTCTCATATAATAAGGCATCTGTACAATTTTGTCATCTTCCTCTGGACTCATGGATTCCAAATTGGGTTCCACAGAGCCCCAAGTATTCTGGAAGGATTCCTGAATCATCACTGGAGATTGAGAGGCAGGTTGGCAAGACCCTGAGCTCTTCTCCCCTGCTTTATACAGAACACCCCCTTTCCCTGCTTCATGTATTAGATTTCTTCATCAGATTTTACTTTGTGTAAATGTATCAAACTGGACACGCCCAGTGAGGTCTTGAGGCCTGTCTCCCTCATCCTGCACCTATCATGTGATAGCCATTTTGCCTTCTGACAGGTGCTGTCACCTAAACTGAGTTTGTGAGCCTCTGAGAGAACAGCAAGGCAGACTTTGGGCCTCTTTTCTGGCCTTTGGGACCTAGAATGTACTGTAGAGGGAATGGTTTTCAGAGATCCAGTGCTGGCTCCTCTGGCCTGGAGGGCTTCTGGCGCTTTCTCCCACAGATAGCTCATTTCAGTGATGCCTCATCACCCCAAGGCCAGAGTCCAGTTGGGGTTACTTTTGAAGGTAAGAGGTAGAGGGGAACATTTAAAGCTGGCCATTGGGAAGTGAAGCCAGCCTGGTTTAAGGGGACATCTGGTCTGTAACAGGACCAGGTCCAGCTAGCAGCTGGCCATTTGAGACTGTCAGCCCTGCAGCCTTCAATTGCTCAGCTTCACTTGCTGCATGCAGCTTTGGGACCCTCTCACTGAACAGAGCCCTCTCCACCTGCCCCAGGCCAGTTTCTCTGCCTTCGGTGGCTCTCCTGACCTCCTCAAATCCTTAGATGCTCTCCAGTCGCTGGACTGTGTTCCTTAATATTCATATTCATCTTTGATGGCTTCCCTGTCTTCTATCTAGAGTCTAGACTGTGTCATGGCCTTTCAATTTCTGTCCCTAATGCAGTTTTCTAGTCACAGTGGATTAAGAAATGTTGGTGGATAACAGCAAGGAGCTCTATCTCCTAATCAGGAACCTACTCTAATTTCTCCAAGGCAGTGCCCACTCCTCTCAGAACCAAGTCACCAAGGGGCTGCTCTGTCTGTGGTTGTGTGGGAAGGGATGGTGTGGGTGACTCATCTCTGATCCAGAATTTCTGAGGGATGAACACAGCTCTTGGCACATGGTAGGTTTTCCGTGTAGCCCCAGGAGGCAAAGTATACGTGGATGGGTGGAGATTAAATCTGCTGTGAGTCAAATGTCACCATCCCTCTACCCCTGTATTGGTGGGAAAACTAAGGTAGTTTGCCAGTTGAGTGGGGGTCATAGCCAAAGTATAAGATCTTGGTTTCCTGATGGAGAAGGAGTATGGCCGAGATTTGTGCCCCATATGCAAATGTTCCCCCCACCAGACATGGAAGGTTACAGGTGAGAAGCTTGGTTTGCCTTACAGGAGAAACCCAAAATATACACAACTGAAAGAGCAAAATAAAGATAAATAGATGATAGGAAACAGGGAAGTAGAGTTTGTGGAGATAGAAGGGAGATATGTGATGGGAGACAGGAGAGTGGAAAGGGGAAGAGCAAGTGAAAATGATTGAGATGCAATATGTATATGTCTATGTACCAAGTCCAGGATAAATGTATTCATTATGTATTGCAAACATATACTAATAAAAAGAGACTAAAAACAAAGTGTTCCCTTATTCATAATAATGGACACAAATTGGCATGTAATAAATATCCATTTTCCAGCTTGCTCTGCAGTTAGGTGAGGTCATGTGACTAAATTCTAGCCAATAGGATGTAAGTGAAAATGAGGCAAATTATGGCTCATGACCTCAAGGTCAGGGACCTACTCTGCTTTTGCCCCTTTTGCTGGAGGGATGAGGAGAACACTCTAACTTGGCAGCACACGACAGAAGAGCCTGGTGCCTGGATGGCCTTGTAGAAGATATCCGCCGTGTTGGCTCTGGACCATCTACCTTTGGATTACTGTGTGAGTGAGAAATCAACTTCTTCACTGATGTCCTTAAATAAGAAATAAATCTTATTTAAGCCACCGAAAATTTCAGTTTTTCGAGTTGGCTGAACCTATATCCTACCTAATATAGGGGTTTCCTTAGGAAGACTCTGGCAGGTATGAGACCTAGTGATAATACCAACATCTAAGATTTATGGAGCAACTGTCCTCTAGCAAAGGAGCTATTGTATTGTAATTAATTGTCACACTTATCCATTTTATAGTTAAGGAAACTTGGACTCACAAAAGATAAGGAACTTGCCCAAGATTCCACAGTCACTGGGAGAAGTGGAAATTGAACCTGAGGCTGACCCTCAAGCTGAGAAAGCTCCTCTCTTCTGCACCATGTTGTCCCTTCCATGGTGGCGGGTGGGTGGGGGGAGTAAGGGGCAAGAGATGATAAAATAGAGGGAAGAGGACAAGTAAGAAAGATGAGAAAAAGGGAAGCAAGCCTGGGGTAGAACAGGGAGGACCATTCGTGATTGCCTCGAGGGTTGCCTCATGGTTGCACTCTAGAAGCCAATAATCCACATCTTGAAAGTACAGGTTGAAGTGTGTTTGGGACCAGGAGTGTTTCAGATTACAGACTTTTTCATGTTTTTTAAAAAAATATTTGCATAGTTTTTACTGGTTGAGAATCCCTAACCCAAAAATCTGAAATCAGAAATGCTCCAAAATCTGAAACTGTTTTTTCAGTACTGTGGATGGAAACCAGGGCCTTCACACTGAGCTATAATCTCCAACCTTTTTACTATTCATTTTAATAGGGTCTGAGCTGGATTAGAAATTATGACACTTCTGCCTCAGCTTCCCAAAGTGCTGGGATTGCAGGTGTGCACCATAACATGCTGGGTTGTAGCTAGGGTGAATGCCCACTGTCAGGGAGCCTTGACTTCTACGTTCTGTGTTCTACCCTTTTTGAGGGAGACCCTCCCGCTTCTGCCCCTGCCCTGCAAGGTCAAGTCAGAGCTCAGCTTCTTGGGATGCTGCTACCTTCACTGTTCACTTCAGGGAGCAGCTTGCGCAGCGGCCTCTTCACCTCCCAGGTGCTGCTGACGAAGGACGGCATGACCCGGAGCAGCTCGTCCTTGTCCTCCTCGTGGATCACAGGGATGGTCTCCAGGATCAGCTGCATCTGCTCCAGTTCGTGAGCTCCTGGGAAGACAGATGCCAAGTGGTGAAGTGCGCTGCCTGAGTGGCTGCGTGTGCAGAAGCCCCAACATGGCACCAGCTGCCTTGTGGGGGCGGCGGTGGAGGTGTAACTAGGGGAGTGGGGGCAACACTGGGCTGGAACCAGGGGACCTGGGCACTCATTTTCACTCTGCCATTAACTTGCTGTGTGACTGTGGCAGGTTGTTTGGTGTCTCTCGGGTTTGGCTTTGTCACATGTAGAAAGAGTTTGAATCTAATGGCCTCTGAGCGGTGCCTCCATTCCCCTCACCTTCTGTGCCTCTGGAATAGGCCAGTCTGACAGAGACTGAATCATCTGGCGTTAAAGTGATGGGAGCAGCCTGGCCAAAGCTTCCCAAGTGCTCATTCCCATGTGCCTCTTTACACACTTCAAACCATTGTAAGGAGCCAGGCATGGTGGCACATGCCTGTAATGCCAACATTCGGGAGTCTGAGGCAGGAGGATCACCACGAGTTCAAGTCCAGCGTGAGTTACATAGAGATTTCAAAGCTAGCCTCCACTATACAGTGAAACCCTATCTCAAAAAAAAAAAAACAAAAACAAAAAAAAAAGTAAACAAACCATTGTAAGGATAAGAATAAACTTTCCCCCTTTAGTGTCCAATTAGGATTCATCCAGAAAATTCCTTAGGAATGACCAGCTGGGTCTAGGGTGCATTCTGCCCCTGTTCCTTAGGCTAGGGTTGTGGCAAAGACAAGCTGTACCAGTTCCAGCGTGGGGGACAGGATAGAGCCAATCATCCCTTCGTACACTCATTCATCCAGAAATTATGTGCTTCTTTGAACCAGGCATCTGCTGGCTGCTGGGAATGAACAAGACACTTCTCTTCCCTAAGAATCTTCAGTCTCTGTGTGTCTCAACTACTCAGCTCCTTTTCTAGGCAACCGCCAACCATGGCATCAGCACTCTGTCACTGCTGCCGCTGGTCTGAGCCGTCTCCCTGTGCCCTGCTCTGATGCCAGGCTGCTCTTACTCCCATCTTCTCCCCTTAGCCTGAAGTTTCCTTTCCACTCAGTGCTGCCAGCAGGATCCCCAGTCATATTCTCCTTCCTCAAGACCCTACCCACACAGCCTTGCCGCTAGGACCCCAGTCTTTCAGAAGCTGCTGGCCTAGGGTAAGGACCCTCTCATGCCCTCCCACCATGCCCTGTGTGGCACTAAGCATGTTCAAATGCCCTGAATGCTTGCTGAGCCGATGCCAACAGTATCAGGGTCTATCCCAAAGGGGATTCTGGGGCAGCCAGTGAGCTCCAGCAATTCACATGGTGAAACACAAAGCAGAAGTTTTGGTGGCAGATAGCCCTGGGGGCAGACCCAGCTCCCCACCTTCTCTCTTTCCCATTCCTCGTGGAGTAAGGATGATTTCTGACACTTGGAATGACCACTGTAGGGAACCCAATCCGATGGCATGTGCAGGCTCCTGGCTCATAGTAGATGCTTAATTAATCTTGGCTTCCCCTTCTTTTGGAAGCTGGAGGACAATGACTTTCTCTGAGAGAAACTGATGAAATAAATCCATGTGGAAGATTTATGCCCTAATTATCTTGGGGTGATCCTTGGTGACAGATGACACTTGGGAGAGGTATATTTGTACTCTGAGTCTACTAAGTCACTCTGAAAAATAAGAGAAGGATCCTGCTGTTGGGATCCTTCCACTCTTTCCCTGCTGGGGGAGTGTCCTGCCATGCCAGAGAGACCATCAGTTATTTGCTTTCCCTGCCTCCTTTGCAATGTTATAACAAAAGATACTATACTCTGGGTGGCTTATAAATAGCAAGAATTTATTTCTGGTGGAGTCTGAGAAGCACAAAATCAAGGTACTAGCAGATTTGTCTGGAAAGGGGCTTGTTTCTCATGAATGGTGCCTCATGGTGTAGCCGCACATGGTGGATGAGATGGAATGGGGTGGGGGACTCTCTGGGGCCTATTTTATAAGGGCACTAAGGCCTTTGATGAGAGTTTGTATTCTATAATTGTTCTCTATATAATTCAGCATCTTCATACGCTGCCCCGATGGCCAAGTCATCTCCCCCAAGCCTCACCTCTTATTTCCCACTGAGTGTCCGGATTTTCCACATACGATTTTAGGAGGACACAAGTGTTCAACATATGACAAAATGGTTACCTGGCTGAAAAGGTTCTGCACTCA
The DNA here is from genome assembly GCA_004363535.1 of Dasyprocta punctata. Classification (NCBI taxonomy): domain Eukaryota; kingdom Metazoa; phylum Chordata; class Mammalia; order Rodentia; family Dasyproctidae; genus Dasyprocta; species Dasyprocta punctata. The sequence continues at coordinate 9,178 of RJWM01015833.1, read as the reverse complement.
AAGGGCTAATTTTAGCCTTTAAATCATTTTTTGCCTGAAATTATATTACATTACCTCCAGGAAATGCCATAAAATTCAAATAAGTCATGTCGTAGGCTTAGCATGAGTTTTGTACTCTGTTGTTCCTTTTAATGCAAGGACACCAAAAGAGAAGGCAGTGGTATAGTCAGAAACTTACCAGCAAAGAGCATCCTCCCTGTGAGCATCTCGGCCAGGATGCAGCCAGCTGCCCACATGTCGATGGCTTTTGTATAGTTGTTGGGTGACAGGAGCAGTCGTGGAGAGCGGTACCACTTTGTCACCAACCCCTCTGACAGATAACCCTGGAAGAGAAAATCCCCCATTCCACTGGTCAGTGATTTGCAGGTACCTTCCCTCCCCTGCCTTTTTCCATTTCCTCTGTCATGGAAACAGGGTCCCCTTTACCATCCCGTTCATTCTTGCTCCTTTCCTCTAAACCTGGGAAAGCATTAGTGAAGAAAGGTCTGGTCAAAGTGGCTGGGCTCAGTTTGTTGCACTCAAGGGCTTGAGTGGGAGGAATCATATGATGCCCTAGGGTTCTCTTTTGTAGAGAAGGTTCTGGGATCTCAGTATTTTAGAAGGAATGAGTTCTCACTCCCATCCATGTTACTAAGATGTTACTAAGCATAACAAGCTTGCCCACATCTAGTAAGAAGATGGATATGTAGGAGCCATGCTCGAATTAATTACCACTATAAACAGAGAAATGATGATACATTGAAATTTCATTCAGCTGATGGCTGAATCTCAGAAGTAGACACACATTTGAAATCAAGCCATTTGCTCGGGTACTGATAATTAAAATTAGTGCTGCCACAAAGCCAGAAACCAGGGCCTTCTGAGACCAGGAAAGGCCAACTTCATAACGGACACATGTAAACGGCATATGAAGTAGCCCTGAATGTCAGAGCAGTCACAGTTTCTGTTGGCCCAGGGGTTCTTGGTGTCCCGTTGGAAATAGATGTTTTAGCTGTCTTTGCAGTCCCCTCCCTACTGCATATGGTGATTAGATAGGTGTTTCAAGCACAGATAGGAAAATATACTCAAATAATTTAAAATTATTGTCTGTATAGTTCAGAAAGCTGGCCCAATAATGAAGTCCTTGAAATGACTTCTTGGATTCCCTAGAACAGCCTCCCTGAAGGAAGAAGACAGACCTATTTTGGGCGTTAAAGGAGATGGCTAAAACTGAAAGGATCAGTGGGCATGGTGGTGCACACCTGTAATGCTGGCACTCTAAGAGGCTGAGGCAGGAGGAACACAGCTTTGGCAATTTAAAATAAAATAAAAAGACTGGGGATATAGTACAGTGTGAAAACTCTGGATTTAGTCCCCAGTAATCAATCAATCAAAAGACTGAGGGGATCCAAAAGGAGGTTTTAGGGCTGGTCTTGTTATTTGCTGTTGTAACTCTCAGTTTGGCTTCCAAATTTGCCTTTTTACTGGTGCAAAAAGTATCACAGATCCCGGTTAAAACAGATGAAAAATTAGGAAGCCCAAGTGCCAAGGAGCTTTTGATTTATTAATGTGAGATCTCTTCATTTGTTGGGTAAAGATTCCTAAATTATGACAACAGCTCTCTTCACTTTGAGGCCTGTATTTCTTCACAGTAAGTCCTCAGATTGGTGGAAGAAAGGAGGACAGAGGAAGATAGCTGTGCCAGTGTGATAGTTTTGGGGTTTTATCCATAGTTCCTGGCTGGAAACTCATAACTCCTTCCCCAAAGTAGGCCAAAGAAATTTCTCTCCCCCAAAGTGGGTTATAGAAACCCTAATCTTCCTCCATCTTTCTATCTTGGAAGCCTAAAGAAATTTTCTGAGCTAGCATGTTGAAGAGTAGGTTACAAGACACTCCTCACTTTAGAGTGCTCCGGCCCCACCTAGAGGAGGGAGAATGCTGCACAGAGAGGCTAAGAAGAGTCGGCTTTGCTGGGCTTTCCTTCCCAGTCATCAGCATTAGATCACATTCCCTTTGCCCAAGCTCCTTTCTGCATGGTTGTCCATGCTTCAGTCAGGGCCATGCAATACTGACTCCACAAAAACCTAAAGAAAGAGTTCATAGTTTCATGACAGCCAAACCCATGGGGGTTCCTAGAGGGTGTGCATTCAGTGGGGTGTGGAAGCTCTGTTCCCCTTTCCCATACCTCATACTGTGTGTCTCCTCTTCATTTCATGTAATGTCTTTTATAATAATCTTGTAAGTGTGGTCCCTTGAATTCTGTGAGTCACTGTAGCAAACTGATCAAACCCAAGGAAGAGGTCATGAGAACCTGGGTAGGTAGTTGGTTAGAAGTTCCAGACACAGAGATTTTCTACTGGTGTCTGACATGGGGACAGTGTGATGGGATCTGAAGCTATCTCCAGGTGGGACAGGGTTAGAATTAAATGGAATGGAGGATGCCCAGCTGGTGGTTGCTGTGGAGTTGCTTGCTTGCTTCCTCCCAATACCTTTGGGATCACAGAAGTAAGTGATCTGTGTTGGGAGCAGACAGCAGGAGGGAGTTGGCTTTTTTCCTCAGCACACCCTATCCTTGGCCTCCACGGTCTAAAAGAATGAGCAACCGACAGTTTTACAAAACGCTTCTTTTTCTCTTCTTTGGGCACTGGCATGTGCACATTTCAGGGATGCATGACCTCAGACTCACTGCCCTCCCTGGGCTTCTCTGTTTTGTTACCAATACTTTACTTCTCCGCAGCACCCCTGTCCCCCAAGAGCACTAGACCCTGTGCCCCTCACAGGCAGCAGTTCTGTCCTTCTGCCTTGCCCTGCATCCTGTCTGCCTTCTGGTAAGCATGAACACAGACACTGCTGAGTAAATGAAGGGAAAGCTCGGTGAGTATGAGTAAGAACTCTGCATATGGTCTGCACTGCCTTCAATAGGAGGCACTTTCTGCAGGAGCCCTGATCCTCATCATTGACACACCTGACTTTATGGACCATTCCAATTCCCACTTTCAAAGCTGAGCAGGTTATTTCCACAAGTTAATAGTTACTCATGCTTCATCTTATTCCAAAAAGGATTAGCCAATATAATTATTATGGTAGTTTAATATTTTTAAAAGTCAGATTTATTGAGGTACAATGTGCATAGAGGAAACTTTGACCTTTTAGAGTGTGGTTCTATGAGTTTTGAAAGCAGAGAATCAAGTTGCCACCATCATAATCACAGTATTTCACAGTTCCTCACCCCCACACAATTCCCTCATGCCATCTGCTGATAACCCCCAATTCCCAGCCACCACTGTTTTCTGTCCCTCTGGTTTTACTTTGCACAGAATGTCATATAAATGGTATCACAATATGTCACCTTTGAAGTCTAAATTCCTTCACTCATCATAATGCATGTGAGATCACCCATGCTGTGTGTACAGTAGTTTATTAGGCATTTAAGTGTAATTCTGAAAACTACAAACTAAGCTAAACTGTCTGTAGCAGTTCTTCACTTCTGGATGGGAGGGTTATAAGTAAAGAATGGCCCGGCTTTGATTTCCAGTGAGATAGTTAGGGAAACAGTAAAGCAAAGATTATCCAGAGGGAAGGTGGCTTAAGGAGAGTTTTCTGATATATAAATGAACAGCCTTTTATGGAATGGAATGTTCTTGAATTAATCTGTCTCTCTGCAGAGTCTAGGGATGGAGGAAAGTGGGAACCCAGGGCTTCCTTCTGCAGTACCTGCCCTGGCAGATGTTTTATGACAGGGCTACCCTCGGGCCAGGATTGAGGACCAGATTGTGATGGAAGTCAAGAAAATTCCTCCCTGCCTCTTCCTTACCTTGGGTGAAAACCAAGAACCTCCTGAATTTACATTAACCATAAGCTGTTCCTCTAGGCCTACTTGTCCCTCAAGCTTTTTACAAAACATAAAGGGGATTTATGAAGCTGTTTCAGGTGCCACAGGGCAGAGGAGAATTTGGGAAGTGACAGTGTTTTCTGCTAAACCTTGGGAAGATGAGCTGGGAATAAGCAGGATGCTCTGTTCCTGGTCTGGGCATCAGGAAGTCCTGCCAGCATCTGAGGGGAGCCCTGGGGCCTGAGGGCAGGTGCTCCGGGGTCCCTCAGCATGATGCTGGCGATCTGAATCCAAAATTGGAGTTTCAGCCGACTGCATCGGGTGAAAGTGAGAATTTGCTAGGAAAAAAGGCTTTAACAAGTACTTAGGTGTGGAGATTCAATTTCCACAGAGCTCAGACATCAGGAAGAGAGGGAAATCCTTCAATGGCCTTTCTGTCCCACCTGCAGGGAAAGAGGCTGTGGCGAGGAGCACGTCTTTAGAGATCCGAGCTGACCTCCCTCAGCAGTGCATACCCATTGCCTGGCTGGCCAAAATCGGGTGTCAGATGTGTGCATGAGTGGGTACTATCTGAATTCTGGTATTGCAGGCCTGGTGGGGCTAGGCTGTCATGTGAGGCCTGGAAGTACCATGCTCTGAGAGGACAAGAAGCCCCCACTCCTATATTCTCTGTCTGCCACTCAGCCCACAAGAGGCAGGGCTGCAGTTGCTCCTTTAGGTGGTATCTTTCCTCCTGCCACCCTGTTGTTTGGTGTTCCTAGCTGAGAAGAGCTACAGAGACACCGCTGTGGGGGAGCAATTGGATGAGTTTTCCTTTCTACATCTTTCCGTGGGGGCCTTTTAGTCTTCTGTGGCCACTGCTCTCACCAGGCCATTCTGCTGTCCCTTTTGAGGGATCCATGGGAAGCTGTGACTTTGAAAGCTTCAAAGGTGTTTGGAAAATAATCTAACAGCAGCTGCCTACACAGAGCATAATTAGAGCCCCTGACAGATCTAGAGAGAAGGTATAATTAAAGCTCTGAGCCTTCGCTAGCAGAGGGAGCAAGCCACCAGTGCTCAGGCCCAGCTGTCTGAAAGTTACTCCGGCAAGGTGGCCCTAGAGCCACTCCAGCAATGCACTGGTGGGTGCATCAGCTTGGCTTGCCCCTCCACATCCTCACCTGCCCTGAGCCTGCTCTCCTGTGTCTGGGAGGACAAAGGCTGGGGAGAAGGCATGGTCCAATAAACTTCTTCGCTTTTTAATGACAGTGTGCCTGCTAATCTCTTGCAGGCATGGTGAGTATAAATGAGACAACATTCTTCAAGAGTAAAACCTCAGTCATTGTGGCTGTGTGTGGTTAGGTGGGAAAGGAAGAACTGTCTCTCTTCTCAATCAGTGTTTCGGGTAGCGCCTGTTTCCAAGATGTAGAGAGCTCTAACATGCCCACCTTCGCAGCCACAAGTTTTTGGAATGTGTTCAAGGGGCCCAATATGTGCCAGTCCCTATATGTATGCAGAGATGGCTAAGATCACCCCACCTTCAAAGAGCATATCACATGGGTAGAGATGAAATATTAACATGAAAAGGTGATCAGAGGACTAGGAAGTAACCATGATCTACACTAATGTGGGACCTATTGTGTACCTGGGCCTATGTTAGCATTTTACAGAGATTAATTCAGTCAGCCTTCCATCAGCCTTTTGACACAGTTCTTCCTGAAATGGTGAAACACCTGTCCCAGGTGTGGGAAGTGGCAACAGGTTCACTGGCACACCGCAGGAGCTCCCCACCAAGATGTCCTTTACAATAGCTAGTAGCAAGACAGAGGCAGTGAGAGCTGTGGGCCAAGAATGCAGAGGGTCAGAGAGGCAGCCCTGAGTGAGTCTGAGCTGGTCCTGAGGAACCAGAACATTTTAGATGCCGAGGAACACTTGAGGTGGCCTGGAAACCCAGTGTGAGTAAAGGTGGGGGTGGGGGGAAGAAGACCGAGAATGTACCCAGGAGACAAAGAGACTCAAGGACAGATGACAAATAGGGGGAGGGACTAACAAGAATAACTTTTGTTCTGAAAGTCAATGCTCCTCAAAGTCCTTGAATCCAAATCAAAGTTCTCTGCATCCAAATCAAGGGGAGGCTTGTGAATGTGTAGACTGCCCAGAGCTACTCACTTGACCTCCAATCTCTATCTTGAATAAGCACCTCAGAAAAGCTTAGGCTTCCTCCCAGCTGGAACAAGGGCTGCTGGGAGGGTGGTGGCCCCAGGAGCCTGGGGTGGGGTCTCTACTGTTCTCACTAGTGAGAAGGGTGTTGGCAAAGTCAGGTAGTTGCAGGCTCTGCCCCCTACCCTACCCCAAGCTAGGAAAGGCTTGCGAGCCAGCAAGGATGCTGTGTTTCAGGAGAGTGAGGGACCAAGAGGCTCAGATGGCCTCAGGAAGACCCCCCGATACACACTTCCTTGGAAGGGAAGGAACACACATGTGCTGCTGTCTGATCTAGGAGAAACAAGGTCAGGCCCAAAAGAAACCAGGCTGTGGAGAACTAAAACATTTAGCCTTGGGGGCAATGGGCTTTTGCCTGGATACTGTGATTCTTCCAGGGTCGGGGCAAATCAGAGGCACATCACGAATGCATGGCAGAGACCCAGCACTTGTAGCCTAGAGCACATGCAGGGCCACATGAAAGCCGCCTCCAGGCATTTGCAAGGTTGTCATCCTGAAGAGTGGCTACACTTTTCTCTGAGGCTCTGGGGAAGATGAGAGCCAGTGTGTGTGACAGAAATCTGTGATGTGATTTTACTAGCTAACAGTTTTTGAGCTCCTCAAACTCCTGTTCTATTTTACATGAATTAACTCATTTCATGCTCATAACCACCACTTGAAGTAGGGCCTCCTAGTGTAGTCATTTTACTGAAAGAAAAGGGAAGTACAGAGAGGGCAAGAAAACTATCTACAGGCACACAGGCTGGAAGTAGCACAGCTGGGATTTAACCCAGGTTTTGGCCTGAATAAAAAGCTCTAACATCATCCTCCAAAAGAGACCGCTAGGGTTCTCCATGGGGGATGTGGGCACTGGAGATGGGCAGAAGGTCTAAGCACAAAATGCACAGCTCCACCAATACCATGCTCTTGGTGAACAACCTGAAATGTGGCTTTTCCAATTTGGGATGCACCTTAAGTCACTTTCTGGACTTTTACTGGTTAAATGCAGATTTCATTTCTCAGTCTGATGAGATGATGCTGATGCTGCCTTTTGGGGTATACACATGGCTCAGGTCCCTCGCTGATCTCTAATATGCTGACCTGCCTAAGAACTTATTACTTGCCTTGCTTACTGGCTATGTAGATTTCTCAAACCCAGAAGTGGACTGACCTATAGCAGAAGTTAATTCTTTGTGTTATAGACATTTATCAAAAGATCATTTAGAAAAACAGCACCCTCCCAGAGGGCCAGTTTAAGCAGAAATATATGGCCTCCCTCTGGCCACTCTTCTCCCTCTGAAGGCATAATTCTTATTTGTTCCAATCTACATATGAGGCATGTTGGAAACCTTTTAAACAATCACAGCATTTCCATGAGAACATGCAGCAGGGAATCACTTGAACTGAAGAAAGGAACACAAAATCTTAAAGCTCAGCTCACACCACAATCACTGGCAAATATTGGGAACATTCCACTTATGCAGTTAAAATTGACATGGGTGAAGAACTAGTTCAGTTAAATCAGCTGCATGGGAGTTTTTGTGAACTTCTAAGATACCTCAAATGCTGATCTGCTCACCCCTTCTCAGGGCTGCCTTTTCCTCCCTCCATGCTCAGGGCATCCTGCTTATTGACATTCACCACCTCTTCCCTAGTTCCCATGGAAATAAGTGAAAAGTCCAATGGCCACTCCTACAGGCTTGCAGAGCCTTAGTGCAGCCATCAGACCCATGTAGTCACTTCCCTTTCTTTAAAAAACCATGGAAAAATCGCTTAAAATTTTTTTAGAAATTGTGGTAAAATATTGATAGCATAAAATTCACCTCTTAACCATTTTAAGTGTGCAGTTCAATGGTATTAAGCGCATTTACAATGTACAATCATCACCGTCATCCATCTCCAGAACTCTTTCAACTTGCAAAACAAACTCTGTCCCCAGTGAACAATAGTTCTTCACTCTCCTTTCCCCATACCTGCCAACTACTATTTTACTTCTCATCTCCAGGAGTTTGACTGCTCTCAAGTCCTCCTATAAGTGGACTCACACAGGATTTGTCTTTTTGTGTCTGGCTTGTTTCATACATTTAATGTACTTCCTCTGAAAATGCAGGACAGTGGGACCAATGGAGTTTGGCTTTTTAAAAAATGCTTTGTAGACATGCAATTGTTTTCTAATTCAACTAGAACTCACTGCCAGTGGAGTTTGGCTTTTTAAAAAATGCTTTGTTGACATGCAATTGTTTTCTAATTCAACTAGAACTCACTGTCACAAGTACGTACTTTGGACCTCATGGGGTCCAAATCACAAACTATGAATCCTGTTAGAGTTCAAACATGTGACCAAATACTTCATTCAGAGATGCACCAGGATCAGGAGCTCTACCACTACTAACCCTGCCAGGACCAGTGGCAGAGCTGGTTAGAGAGGGGGTTGGAGGGAAGGCTTGGTTTGGCTGCTCCAGACTCAGTTTCCTCACCTGTGTGTGCTACTGGAGTCTCCAAGCTCTCTTTTGTGGGTTGTTAGCATCCTAGAGTGCTGCATCACAATCAACAGTAATTTTTTTTTCCTTTTTAGAAACAGGGTCTTACTAAGTACCCCAGGTTGGCCTCAGTCTCAGTGCTGCGAACACAGGCATGTGTCAGTTCACCTGGCTTCAACAGCAGTCTTTAAGTGAGAAGCCCTGCTGGACCACAGTGATTAATTTTTAATGAGTCAGTCTGAGCAAATGGCTTCTTTTAGGAAGATGCATTAAGTGTCAGGCCATAAATAGACACCTGTCTTTCTGGCTTTCCAGGAGAATGTGGTGGCATTCTGAGGCAGTGGGTCTCAAACCTGCTCCAGGTTAGAAGCACTTGGAGACCTTCAAAAAATCCTGAGGTTCAAGCCACCTCCACACCAATTACATCAGAACCTCGGGTAGGACCGTGACATCAGTAATTGTTAAAACTCCTCAGTGATTCTAATGTGTGACCACATTTGCAATACCAGCATCATAGAAATCTATAGTTCACCTGCTTTGGAAAGGTAAGTTGTGTTTTTATGGCTCCCCAATTAGTGCAATTTTCTATTTCCAGCTATGCTCAGGATAAAATGAATCATTGAGTAGCTTCAGAGGCCTTTCCCAAGTGGCTGATCCAGGGAAGTGAAAACCTACTGGAAAACAACACAGCAAACAAGAGCTAATATTT